>JACXGK010012786.1:0-13843 GCA_016801125.1 Novumbra hubbsi | reverse complement strand
TGGACGTTGATGTGTGTGGAGGGGTGTTTTTACACTGGACGTTGATGTGTGTGGAGGGGTGTTTTTACACTGGACGTTGATGTGTGTGGAGGGGTGTTTTTACACTGGACGTTGATGTGTGTGGAGGGGTGTTTTTACACTGGACGTTGATGTGTGTGGAGGGGGGTTTTGCAGGTTCTTGTGCTTATTTAAGAGAATTGTGTCTGTGTTTTGAAGAGGGTTTTCATAATGCAGTGTTTTTCTATGGGTTTCCATTTAAGACAAAAATATGTCTATTGTTTTGTCGTTTGCCAGGTTTCTTTGGAAATTGTTCACAGTGGTCGTTGCTGGTGTCTTTGTAACCAGTTTTTCACACTGGTTGTTGCTTGCATCTTGGCAACTTGTTCACAGTTGTTGTTGCTGGTTTCTTTGTAACTTGTTCACAGTGGTGGATGCTGGTTTCTTTGTAACTTGTTCACAGTTGTTGTTGCTGGTTTCTTTGTAACTTGTTCACAGTGGTGGATGCTGGTTTCTTTGTAACTTGTTCACAGTTGTTGTTGCTGGTTTCTTTGTAACTTGTTCACAGTGGTGGATGCTGGTTTCTTTGTAACTTTTTGTTCACAGTGGTCCTTGCTGGTTTATGAACTTGCTCAAATTTGGCCTTAGATGAAAAATAACTCTGCATTGAGTCAGAGCCATACTGTAACATGAGGTTTACTGACTTTAACTACGAAGGACAGGACCATGAAACGCCACATGGAACAATGACAGACCTAAAACACCAGGGCACGAGGAACTTTAATAGGGACATAACGAGGGGGCAACAAGGCACAGGGGAAACCAATTACTATGAATACAATAAACTGAACATAGAGACAAAGAAACTAAAACAGAAAGACATAGAACATAGAAACCTAACAACACATACTATGATTTAATTGTTACGGGAATACTACTGACTTCAGGAACCAGGAATTCAGGAACCGAATGACTTTTAGAACGTCAGCTGGGATCTTTGTTCCTCTGAGAAGTTAGGATCTCTTGGAATCGTGAGTGTTTCCCGACACTTGGATCTGTTACTCCTCATGGAGAGTAGGCCCCTGCCACTGACAAATCCTTTCCAGGGCTCGGCAGTTTGTGCTTCTTATTCCAGAGTCCATTACTGTACGATCGGAGGATTCCTCTGAAGTCAGAGGCCCTTCCGTCCGTTTGGGATTGGTAATCAATGGAAGCGTGTTAGCGCTAAAGCTAATAACGCATGATGGCGGGTTAATGACGGCCGCTAACTTTGAGTTACTTTAAGTTATCCTCCATTTGTGACGGCCTGTGTTGGTTCTGATTGAGTTAACATGCGGGCTGTCGCCGGTCACGCCACTGTGAACACGTTGGATGAACTGTTCTGGGCTGTCTGTCACAGAGAGACGCTCTCCAGCCATCGGGCCTGTTCTCCAGACCAACGGGTCTTCTGAAGGCACTGATGCACTGGGACTAATGGATTTGTAGAATTACTGTATATTTCAGGAATGTATATTATTTTAATTTTTTTTACTAAGGATTAGTGCAAATGTCTTATGGCACATTATATGCAACAGTGTTTGTCTGTCCACGATAGTCCCTGTTCCTTACAACCATCAGATATCAGTCATGGTTCAGGTGATGGAACACAGCTGAATGGCTAAAGAACCGCTGTGAGGATAGACCTTCATCCCAGTACAACTATATTCTATATATCTCCGACCCAAACTCCCTGCTCTACATCTGGCCTTGTTTTTCCAACATTCTGGAGACCCATAAATTCCATTCAGAACCACGAAACCCCCTTGATATAAGATACCAAAAGTAGCTGTGTCAACCTTCGGGGACAGAACATTAGAAATGACATTCGTAAAGATGAGGGGGGAGAAAGGGAGAGAGAGAGAGTGGGAGGAAGAGAGAGGGGGAGAAAGATAGCGAGAGGATGATGGCCAATAAATCTCTTATCGTTCATTCAGCAAGGCTTCATAAAGTTTGCGCGCATGTATTTTTGTGTATGTGTGTGTGTGCTACACGGTGTGTGTGCTACACGGTGTGTGTGTGTGTGTGCTGAATTGTTCCTCCGGAGTCACAAAGACCCCCGCAACCCTGGTCTGCGCTGACAGGTCATTTGACTGTTTAAACAGTGAGTCCAGGCAGGGCCTCACAAGGGGAGGGTGCTGAGAGGTGTGGAAGGAAGGCCGGTTAGGAGGGGGGCCTCTCCACCACTGGTGCCTGTGGATCCTCCGTCAGTAGCAGCCCGTGGGGTAAACTGTATGTTGTTGTGGATCCTCCGTCAGTAGCGGCCCGTGGGGTAAACTGTATGTTGTTGTGGATCCTCCGTCAGTAGCGGCCCGTGGGGTAAACTGTATGTTGTTGTGGATCCTCCGTCAGTAGCGGCCCGTGGGGTAAACTGTATGTTGTTGTGGATCCTCCGTCAGTAGCGGCCCGTTGGGTAAACTGTATGTTGTTGAGCCCGACGGAGTTCTTCCTCGGGCATTTGCTTGTGGTGCTGTTCTGTTTGCATGACCAACACCCCCATGTCACCTAGGCCCACCGCGCCTTACCAGCACACACACGCACACACACACACGGGCGGGCGCTAACCCCGTCTGGCGTCTAGGGAGCACGCGGGTACCTCCGTCCAGCTGCCCTCGGAGTGCCGTGGCGTAATCCAACCGTGTTGTCAGCTACTCTAATGCCCTTGGCAAAAACAAAAACATACACGCATATACAGACTAATAGACACATGCACACACACCCATAGAGCCGCTAGCGGTCACAGCCGGCGGGGTCGGGTTACGGGGTGCCAAGCCTCAGCTTTGCCCAGGTGACCCCTGAGCCTCAAAGACCACGTGCCCAACGGGAATCAAACATACAACCATTCACAAGCCTCAGCTTATTTTTGAAATCCCAGGCCCAGAGGAATTATGTTGAAGTACCTATTCACTTTTCCATGTTACCGCACACACTCTCTCAGACTCTATAAACAGACACGCTCGCACGCACACACAAACACACACACACACGTAAACAACAGTCTGTCAGGGGCAGAGTGTGTGTTATTCCAGTGAACTGGCAGCTGACTTTGTGGACAGCATGGCTCCGGCACTCTAGAGCTCAGCAACAACAAAAGCCTGTGGGTGTGTGTGCAGGCATGTTGGTGAACGTAACACACGTGTGTATAATGTCCACCCCAAGCCTGACCCCATTGTGTCGGCATGGCTGATAGGAGGAGTGGAGCCACAGCGGACTGGGCCTGAGCGGAGACACTAGTTTAGCCTGCAAGGCCCAGATCTGTACCTCTCCATCTCTCCCTACCTCTATCTCTCTCTCTACACCCCCCCTCTCTCTCTCTATCTCTCTCTCTACACCCCCCCCTCTCTCTCTTTCTCTCTCTCTCGCTCTACCTCTCTCTCTCTACACACCCCTCTCTCCATCTATCTTTCTCTCTCTCTCTCTCGCTGCGGGGTTCTTCATACATTACCCTTTTGACTCCAACAAGCTGCACATACATTCACTTACTAACACTCATTCCCATAAACACTCATGCTCTCTCTCTCTCACACACACACACACACGCACAATGGTTACCAGAAGGCCCTGCGGAGGGGCTCCACACAGCAGTGAGCGGGTAACCGTAGTAACACAATCGCCTGGCGGTTGTGTTTCAAACAATAGGTGCTGGTTAAGTGTTGGGCAAAAGGTGTACAGTGTCTCACATATCCCTCCTCCAACCCCCCCCAGGCTCCTGTTTTACCGCACAAAAACACCTTTCCGAATAACTCGGTGAGGATCATGTATAAGCCAAAAGCTGTTAGGAGTTCACATGTTGTCTTAGATTTTTGTACATTTTGAAAAACACAGGTAAGAGGCTCCAACTCTGTGCTGAAGCAAAGCCCTAAATCTCTAGGATAATAGCAGCAGGCCTTCAAAAAGCTTTGTCAAAACACTCCACTGTCCAATTACGTTCCCTGGATGGTCAACAGTTCCATGGAATGCTCCAGAACCCCATTCTCTTTCTTCTCCTCTCCTTCCGATTGGCCAGGGCTACTTTCGTTTGTTTGCTATCAAAATAAAGGTCTCTGGCCCTGTCTATGGAGCAGTTATGTGGTAATCCCCATAGTGACCTGGCTGGATGACGCCTCAGTCTCTGGGAGTGTAGAGAGAGAGCCCAGGCTGCTTCCCGTGGCCTGTATCTGATGTGGAGTTCTGGCATAAGGCCGGTATCTTGAGGAGGGGACAGCGTGTGTAATTGTGGCTTAAACTTGCTGCCAGGGGTTATCTGTAATGTAGGATTGTGAACACACACCTACACTGTGTACACATTAAAGACATGCCATCCATCATCTGTCACACACACCCACATTTAAACTTATCTGATATCATATTTTCATTATGAGCATTCACTCATCAAGCCTTATCTTATCCGTCCTGTTCACCGCAGATGTTAGTAGCATTCTGGTCTGAGAGGAAGATGAGGTTCCTTCAGAAGGATTCTAGCCTGACCGCTCAGTAATGCTGGCCCTCTGCGGTACGGTTGTGGCTTTTGGCTCTGTGTCATTTTCTGCTGTTTTATCTATCCAGTTAATCTGAAAGGAGCTGAACATGGAGCTAAAACACTTTTGAGTTTTTTTTGATTCGATAGAATGACTTAATTTCTTCCACAACCGATCGAATCCCAAATCCTTATATAATTTACTTTGGTGTGTTTCACAATAAAAGCTTCAATTCATTTAAATTCTAATGTCTGTATGATAGAACGTTTCAGAGGTACATGAACAAGGATTGCTGTCAAGACCTGTGCATAGAATCTTAGTGTAGCAAGGAAAACATGTCATTTTTAAATTTGATTCAACGGTCAGTCTAATTCTGCAGCTCTTTTGAGTTTTAGGCCAGAGATGCGTTGTTTACTGAGTGTTGTGGGAAACCAGCACTGCTCCCCCATGGGCTTCGTTCCGTCTTATACTGACTTCCCTGGCTGTCACGCCTGGCTATCACATCTCAAGATGAATGCACTAACTGTAAGTAGCTCTGGATACACGGGTCCTAACGACTACAATCTAAAGTTTAACTGGAGTTAGTTTGTAAATGGGCCGTGTCAGGGCTGGTAGTCTCGGTTTTCAGCCCTCTCTGGCCTCTGCGGGGTGATACTAACCCTGTCTGGTTAGTCATGGGCCCTGCGTGCCAGCCTCGGGTTACAGTCATTATTGATTAGCCAATGAAGGTGTAACGGTATGGGGCCTTTGACCAGCCAGGCGAAGTAGTCTCTGTTTCACTGGATGGTGACCTCGGCTGGTTCTTCAGAAGGTCAGACTTGTGGTTTAATGGTGATGACTAACGTTATTAAAAGAGGTTTGGGTTCGAAGAAGGGAGTGGCAACCTGCATGAGGCGGGCTGTGCCAAACAGCTTGCAGTCAAACAAACCCAGAACCAGCTACTAGAGTAAGAAACGGGGTAAATAACAGCCAAGAAAAACACAAACACAAGAAACACTCTCTTGGTAGTTAGCGATCCCCCTTGGTAGTTAGAGATCTCCCTTGGTAGTTAACGATCCCCCTTGGTAGTTAGAGATCCATTTTGGTAGTTAGCGATCCCCCTTGGTAGTTAGAGATCCCTTTTGGTAGTTAAAGATCACATAGACTGACATTTGTTTATTTGATTTCAGATGTTCCCTCACATTCACCCTCACATTCACACTCACTTTCCCCCTTTACATTCACCCTCACATTCACCCTCACATTCACCCTCACCCCCACGTGTGACATCCTATACAGCAGATTCTAATCCGCTCCTATTATGTCGTGTTCCGCGTGTGTTCTTCTCAGAGTTCCTCGGACGACTCCTTCGGCTGCGGGAAGCACGAGGAGGGCTACCGCCTGGAGGTGACCAGCACTATGACCAGACTGGACTACTTCAGCGGTCAGTTCAGCGGCGTCCTGCTCACCTCCATCGCTGTGGCGACAGCCCAGGAACAGACCGTGGCCAGCCTCGGCACCGCCGACGGACGCCTCATACAGGTAGGGAGGACTACAGGGTCTGCCGGGGTTTCCAGAAACTCCGCACCTCCAGACGCTTCAACGTGCATTGAGACTCGCTGGTGCGAATGAACAAGGCCTTGCGTCCATATAACGGCCGTATTGCCTAAGTTATATTTTAAGTCGGACACTTGAGGACGGGCGTAGGGTGGGTGGGAGCAGCTAACCACGTTGAACTTCTCCTAAACAACACGAATATTCATCCCATATTCAGAAAGGAAAAAAGTAAGCCCCCGAGGCCCCACATAAACCCAAATGCCCCACAATGCCCCACAATGGCAACAGGGCAGCACAGCTTCCACTGGTCATTGTGTGGGTAAATGTGCAGGATGCCGCGGGGGCGACCGGTCAGACCGGCCATTTTGGGTCAACGAGGAGCCGAGGCCCAGGTGCCTTGCCAGAACACAGTCGAGTTGGGAAACAGCCACACAGCCTTGGGAAGGAAGGGGTTGTTCCTTCCTGTTTGTTTAGCGCGTGACCTACGACACCGCCTCGCCAGGCCTCCATAGACCTCACAGGCTGCTTTCCGCCGCCACAACATCCGAGCCAAACGCGGTTTCTGGCTGTCAACGACCAGTTGCCGACGGTGGCTTTTGGCTTCGCCCTTCCCATGTTTCCAGGCCTCCAGCTGCGTGTCTCACTGGATCCGGTACATACAGGGTTAACCCTGGAAGATGGCTCAGCCAACACCCTGCCCCATTCACACGCACAATGGCCTGGTGGGACAAGGACCATGGAAGTTGGTAAAACCCCACAGATGGATGGGGGAACGAGGCTAGGGTTAGGGTTAGTCTGCCTGATAAGGGCTGCTTGTTTGTTTGTTTTGTTCACTGGCCGTTACTGTTAATTGTTTGGGCGTCTGGAAAATATTTACATACAAATATCTGATTGGTTGGCCCAGAGCCCACAACCCCGTAGCCAAATTAACACTGATTGGTCTATTATATTCGAATTAGCCTCGAGACATGGTGCAGTTAGCCAAAGTAACAACCTATCCTAATAGCTTCAAATTCCAGGCGCTTTTCCATACAGCTCTTTCACTGTAAAAACTTGTGTTTGGGCATTTTTTTTTTTTAAATGAGTCACCAGCGCATGTTTATTTATGATCGCATATATTCAGCACAACACTTAACACTTCCTTCGGGTGTTGTTTAATCAGTGTTAAAAAAATATGCTGCATTTGCATATTTCCTGCATGTTTTGGAAGTGAGCGTGAAAGATCAGAATCAGCTTTATTGCCAAGTGTGTTTACACATACAAGGAATTTGTTTTGGTATGTTGGTGCATATCAGTAAACACAGTAAGTGCAAAAGTGATGGATAACACAGTAAGTAGAAAAACAACACTGTAAGTAAAAACCAAAATAAGACTTAATAAAGAAAGAACCTGTCAGGAAATGTGCAAAGGATTTACGGTATTTGTAAGATACCTACCACAAACTGTTTTTTAAGAACTTGGAATAATAAGCAAAGTTCTTAATTTCCTAAAGCCTTTGCCAAGGGACTGCAAAGGTGAATTTGCTGTTAATACATTTTGTATACTTTATGACCACAGATTACGCATGAAGTTTGGAGTTATTCCATCTTTGTTCTGACAATTCACAGGGATTCACGGGAAGTGTCAGACCTGCAAGTCAAAATTAGCTGGTTTGCGAAGTGATTATCAATTACCAACATCTAGCCAATTAGTGATTATCAATTACCAACATCTAGCCAATTAGTGATGATCAATTACCAATCTCTAGCCAATAAGTGATTATCAATTACCAACCTCTAGCCAATTAGTGATAATCAATTACCAATCTCTAGCCAATAAGTGATTATCAATTACCAACCTCTAGCCAATTAGTGATTATCAATTACCAATCTCTAGCCAATAGGTGATCATCATTTACCAACCTCTAGCCAATAAGTGATTAGCAATTAACAACCTCTAGCCAATAAGTGATTATCAATTACCAACCTCTAGCCAAAAGGGTCATTTCAAAACTTGATCACCAATGCCTTTGTTTGGCACATCACATGTGAATGCCTTCTGTTTCTGTTTTAAACACTGACATTCAGGTCATTGTGTCCCACGTTTCACGGTTTAACAGTGCACCCAAAAAGGGTGTATTCACAAGGTAACATCCATTGTAGGAAGCTGGCCGTGTGGATATATCATAAGGAAATATTAAAACTAGTGTCATGGGGTGTCTGACTTGGCTGGGCCTTTGAAACTCCCCACTGCCGTTTCATGAATATGGTGTTTGAGGAGCAATGCGGTGACGGGGGGAACCGTGGCGACAGCTGAAGCGGAAGCGGGGTTACGAGCCGAACGGGCCGTTAATGGCGAGTGCCAAGCTTCAATGACACGTTCCCTCGCACAGCATTTTTCTCCCCCTTTCTCTCATCTCTCTCTCTCTCCATCTCTTTCTCTCTCTCTCTCTGTATTTCCGTACGAGTGCCCGCAGCTGTTGGCTGTTGGGTTTTTTCTCTCTATTTTGTGTTGTTGGTGAAATTTCTCACTTCATTGTCTCGGGACAGGGGTCTGGGAAGGAGAGTGCTGGAGACCAGCTGTCCTGGGAGAGAGGTAGGAGGGCCTCAATGGGGGGAGAGGGTGGGAGGGAGGGAAAGAGATGAAGATTGGATAAGAGCCTGAGAGAGGAAAAGAGGTTGAAAGACGATGGGGTTTGGTGGAGTGGAAGAGTGAAGTAGCGGGAGAGAGAGAGAACAACACAGAATGCATGAGTAAGAGAGAGGGATGGAGAGAGAGGAATGGAGAGAGAGATGGAGAGAGAGATGGAGAGAGGGATGGAGAGAGGGATGGAGAGAGAGATGGAGAGAGAGATGGAGAGAGATGAGATAGAAAGAAGGATGGAGAGAGAGAGAGGGATGAAGAGAGAGGAGGATGGAGAGAAGGATGGAGAGAAAGAGGGATTGAGAGAGAGATGGAGAGAGAGATTGATTGAGAAAAAGGTGGGTGAGAGGTTTAACGATTGTTCCTAGCTCGTTAGAATCCTAGGTAAGGCCTCTGTGAACTGTTTTTCTTTCGGTTTATTTTTTTGGTTCCCAGAGAAAAAAATCACCATGTGAGGCAAAGAGAGTGCTGTGTTGTTCTGTGTCCCAATGGTCTCTGCATTGGGGATCAGGAAGTCTCTCCCCAAGGTTCAATATCAATGTGAGAATACCACTGGGGCTGTGTTTATAGGCTAACTTCCCCTGGATAATACAATAAGCTGTAATTCACACCACTATTACCTCCAGAGAGAGACTGGGCCTGTTGTATAGGGGACGTCCCAAGTGGAAGGACTAAAACACACACACATTATTCCCACTGTTACAGAGCACGGGGGGACGAGTTGCTAATTCAGTCTGATGATTGGAGCAGGAAATAGAAGTCCCTGAGAAGCAGGAGACAGGCCCATTCTTTTTTACTGACTGGACCTAGTCTTTTGGAGAGACCTGCCATTTACTGACTGACCCCAGTCTTTTAGTGACCTACGATTCACTGACTGGACCCAGTCTTCTAGAGAGACCTGCCATTTGCTGACTGGCCCTAGTCTTTTAGAGTGACATGACATTTGTTAGACTTACTCTCATCAGTGCCGAAACACTTCAATTAGCTTGCAGGCCCGAAAACAAGGCTGAATCTCCCAGACACACACACACACAGACTGTCCCTCCAAACTTAGTGGATGAAGTAGTGTATGAAGGAGTGGATCAAGGAGTGGATGAATGAGGTGGGTTAGATGGAGAGGAGCAGTGGCTGGTGTGTGATTGGTGTAACCAGAGTGCTCTTTAGTCAAGCAGGACATGACCACACTCCATTAGTGCTGTTCCCGGTGTTTTTCCACTAGCCCACCATCCGCCAGAGACAAGCCTGTAGTTGCAGCACAACCGCACATGATGAATGGTACTCCAGGTGGATACCTGTACCTGTGTGGAGGAGTGTGTGTGTGTGTTTGTGCGTGCAACACCTCCAAACATGCCCAGGTACACACTGCTCCCGTGCAGTTCTCCCTGCCTGCGGGTGACATCTTTTGTTCCCCTGTCAAGCCTGCAGTTCCCTCCACCTCCAAGGCGGTTTGCTTTAATCTCTTCACCTGTCATCTCACGCTCGATAAAGCCACACCACTGGTTACACAAGTAGCAGGAGTGGTCCGTTCAATGCCGGTGGAACAACGCTCCCGAGAGCTACCTCTTTCCGTTGTATTTTTTGCCAACACGTTACTTTACATGGGCGAGTCAAACGGAGTCCCGGGACAACTCTGTGATGAAGTCCCGGGCTCCTGGTCTCCCCCACAACCCTCTATTACGGAGCCCCTTTGCTTCCTGCTCCTGCATTCCAACTCTCCCTCAGTTACTTGCGCTGCGTCCGGGAGTAGCAACAACAACAGAGGAGTTGTGCCCCCTGACCCTGACGGGGGCCAAACGAACTCTGCGTCAAACAACAAAGAAACAGCGAACCGGACTGGCCTTTCCTGAACGGGCGAGGTATGCCGGGCGTCTCCGGTAGAGCTGGGCTGTTTTTGGCCGTTTGATGGTATGACCGTGTGTTTTCCTGTCTCCCGCCTCCGTCTTCCGCAGGTGGTGGTGTCCCGTTCCAAACGCAGCATGCCCCACGTAGACCTCCGGCTGGACCCCGTGCGGCCCGTGTCCCCCGAGTTTGGGCTCCTGGCGCCCCAGGACAACTTTGGCTCCCTATTGTTGATTACAGGAAACAAGGTAGACAAACACACGCGCACACACCCATTTTGTTACGATACAATCAGAGCCGCACACACGCACAATACTGACACACACACACAGTACTGACACACACGCACAGTACTGACACACACGCACAGTACTGACACACACGCACAGTACTGACACACACACACACTGTATCACATTCCTAGTAACTCTTCACATTGTTCAACATGGACCTGAGCCAACAGGTTGTTGGAAATAAAGTCATGAGAGCTTTGCGCAATGTCCTACTGTGACCCAGCCGACAGTTAAGTTAATGGTTTCCCATAATGCCTTGGCTGATCAGAGGCATACGAGCACACTTACAAGAAGGTCATTTAAAAGTACGGTATGGTTACTTCAGTAATGTACAGCGACAGCTGCTAACCTACTACTGATTGGGCCATTTAGCAGATTCATTTATCCACAGTTACTTTGCAGTTATGTAACAGTAGTATCTATCAGAATGTTTTGTTTGATTAGAAGCCCTCAAGTATTGTCAATGGCTGTCCCGTGTTTCAACATTTTGATTGGCCGTTGCGTGTTCTCAGATCACCAAGGTCCCTCTGATTGGCCCTGGCTGTGAGCAGCAGTGGTCGTGTAGCTCCTGCCTGCTGGCGCCAGGATTCATGGGATGTGGCTGGTGTGACGGCCGTTGCACCAGGTCGGCCCAGTGTCACCCAACCTCCACCTGGACCCAGGACTCCTGCCCTCCGGTTATCACCACGGTAAACTAGCCAAAGTTCATCACCCACATCACTTTCTGAGACACTGTTGTTGCTTTTGATTGTCATAATGATACTGCTACATGCTCAGTCAGTGTCGAAACGGACCAAAGGAGGCAGCTCTCACCCGGGGGTCATGTCAGGCCGTAGGTGATTGCCTTATAGACCATTTTGGCACGTAACCCCACAAAGGGCAAACTGGTACCCTTGGATGTGTGAACAAGACAGTCATGTTTTTACTGGTGAGCTTGTAAGAGACTTGTCTTTTGCTCTTTAAAGGTTGTTTTAGAATAGTTCGATCATTGTCTGTCTGCAGGTCAGACTTTTTAGACGGTCATGGTTACTGGCCGAACCAACTGCTGGACCTGGGCGTACTGGTTTTGTCTGTATTATCTGGCAGTTGTTTAAAGGGCTTTCTTTTGTCCGGGTAGGTCTTTCCATCCAGCGGCCCCCTTGGAGGGGACACCAAGGTGACCGTGTGTGGGAGGAACTTTGGCTTCAACAAGACAGAGAGGTTTGACCACACACTGATCAGGCTGGAGGTGGCCGGAGGCCCTTGTAAACTACTGAAACGAGAGAGCAACAGTAACAGGTGAGAGTGACATGCAAGAAAGACAGTTGTGATGTTGGGTAGGCTGTGTTTGTGTGTGGTTAAGGGGGTTGGGTGGTGTTGGGTAGGTTGTGTTTGTGTGTGGTTGTGGTTGTGGGGGTGGTGTGGTGTTGCGTAAGTTGTGTTTGTGTGTGGTTGTGGGGGCTGTGTGGTGTTGGGTAGGTGGTGGGAGTTGTATTGTGTTGGATAGGTGGTGTTTGTGTGTGGTTAAGGGGGTTGGGTGGTGTTGGGTAGGCTGTGTTTGTGTTTGGTTAAGGGGGTTGGGTGGTGTTGGGTAGGTAGTGTTTGTGTGTGGTTGTGGCGGTTGTGTGGTGTTGGGTTGGTTGTGTGTGGTTGTGGGGATTGTGTGGTGTTGGGTAGGTTGTGTTTGGGTGTGGTTGTGGGGGTTGTGTGGTGTTGGGTAGGTTGTGGTTGTGGGGGGTTGTGTTGGGCATGTTAAGGTTGTGTGTGGTTGTGGGGGCTGTGTGGTGTTGGGTAGGTTGTGTTTGTGTGTGGTTGTGGGGGTTGTGTTGGGTAGGATGTGTGTTAGGATGAGGGTCACAGGGTCAGCCGGTTGAAGAATGTTAAGGCACTGGAGCCATAGAATGGAAGAGCAACAGCAGGATCGCAGCCAAACTACATTCTACTCATGACTCCACTAAGTGGTAAATTGCTGAGGGAACGAGTACGTACAGAACTTTCCTTGCCTGATAGCAGCATTCAGCTCAAAGGCCCTGGTACCCAAACATCCCTGGGGACATAAACAAGTCATTGTATGGAAGAATGAACAACACCCCCCTGAAAGATGGGCTCTTTGTGCATTTCTGCTGCATAGTAAAGTTGTCCTCCAATTAAGTTAACTGCCTGCTTACTCCAACTGGGGTCGGCACAGCATGTTCGTTGTCGGTTTTATGCACTCGTGTGGAAAAAAATTGTCGAATTGTGTCTGTGTGTGTGTGTGAATATTTGTCTATGCGTGTCTAGATTGGTGTGTTCTCCAGCTTCTCCTGAGAACGTGCATCCTGCTAGCAGTGTGGTGAAGGTCCACAGTGGCAGGGAGACAGCCCAACAGCTGGGCTTCACCTTCGTGGTAAGACTGTGTGACGCGACCAGCCTCAGGCGGTGTTGTTAGAGTGTGTGTGGGGTTCTAGCGGTCTATTCCTCTCTCCCTTAGAACCCAGTGATCAGGGAGATCTTTCCTGTGTTTGGTCCAAAGTCCGGAGGCACCAAGCTCACCATCACAGGGTCTTTCTTAGACAGCGGAAACATCCGGCAGGTCACTGTGGGAAACGCCAGCTGTGAAATCATGAGGTGAATAACATGTTTCTGCTAAAGGAAGATTCCTTGTGTAATGAAATGTAGTTTAATCAAGATATTGGAGCTATTGGGTATTTTAAATACAGCTGAGTATTTTTGGGCTAAGTGCTGGTCAATTAGCAGTGTACTGAAATGTATTAAAGTTATGTTTGGAGACCAAGCACTACCAAATCTTGTGGTCTTTCCCTGTTATACACTGTATTGACAGGCTTTGAGTTACTGTCCATGTGAGAGTATTGTGTGGATATGGGTGTGGACTCTGATGTAGGCCCTTCATGGATGTGGGTGTGTACTTTCTGACACAGATGTAGGCCCTGCACGGATGTGGGCAGATGTGTATTCTGTGTCGTTGTCCAGTGTGTCCAATATATAGATGTGTATTATGTGTCTTTGTCCAGTGTGTCCAATATATAGATGTGTATTCTGTGTCTTTGTCCAGGGTGTCCTATATATAGATGTGTATTCTGTGTC
>JACXGK010012785.1:0-13843 GCA_016801125.1 Novumbra hubbsi | reverse complement strand
AGCTGACCCACCCCCGAGCTGACCCAACCCCGAGCTGACCCAACCCCGACCCGAGCTGACCCAACCCCAACCCCGAGCTGACCCAACCCCGAGCAGATCCCCGCAATGATTTGTGTCCCAATAACACCGCCTGTCCTAAGGAATTGAAATTCTAATTATTTAAAATGTAAATTAAAAGCCCAACACTAGCACAAAGGAGTTCATTGAGGCATGAAACATGTTTTAAACATTTAACCTTAATCATTGCAGCAGGTCGTTTAAAAAAATATAAATAAAAAATGAAAGCATTTCTTATTTGAGAACTCGAGGTAGTCCCTTTCAGTTTGTTCTGAAAAATGACCGTTATTATCTTAATCACAGGTTTGGTGTGCCAATTCAAGTATGTAAGTGAAACGCCAACCTAATAAGATATTTCCAAAAGAATGAGAGAACACGTATCTCTATGGGTCCAGGGCTCAATAAATCAGGTATATTTTATGGATTAATTTGGTTTCCAGTACTTTGCAATGTTATAACTAGATTGGTATTGAATGGTTGCTCAAGTTTCTAAAAGTTTTCCTGTCAGCCTCCTTTAGACATGGACCTTATATTATGCTTTAGTTTCAGAATGAAGGACCTAATATTGCAGCTGATGCTTCAGTTTCAGAATGAAGGACCTAATATTGCAGCTGATGCTTCAGTTTCAGAATGAAGGACCTAATATTGCAGCTGATCCTTCAGCCTCAGAATGAAGGACCTAATATTACAGACGATGCTTCAGTTTTAGAATAATGGAGCCTAATATTACAGCCAGTGCTTCAGTATCAGAATAATGGAGTCTAATATTACAGCCAATGCTTCAGTTTTAGAAGGAAGGAGCCTACTAAAATGGTTAGGTCAATCATCACACATTCATGTTACTTCTAATTTATCTGAAGTGCAACTTTCAGAATTTATTGTATAAAACGGTGTACTATTAATATAGACCTATCCCGTCGTTCATGCAAATAGTTACCTGTTCTCTGTCAACACACCTGTTAAAGAATTGAATCCCCAGTTTGTAGCTTTAGAAGTGACTGCTGATGCCCTGTTTAACCTCCATCTCTTCTTCTGCAGTCGTTCCAGGGGAGCCAAGGCAGAGCGTATTTGTTTAATGCAGTGTAGGTATCATTGTGTCTGCATGTTGTTACAATATCGCCATGGTCAATGGTCAATATCGCCATGGCCACAGAAGAATTTAAATGTTTACAGTTATAGCCATCATGTAATCAATCTTGGGATTGATTAGGACAGACTGTACTGAATCTGTGAATGCATCTCCACTTTTATTCTTCACTTATCGACTTATGGTGATGGTGAATATAAGTAATCTGCACATATATCAATAGAGAACTAAATGATGTAACTGAATTTTTATTAATCTAAAACGTTGAATTAAGAAAGTATACATCACGTCATTAAACAGAATCATGTAAATAATACGCAGACAGCACAAATATTATATTGTGTGGTGAAAATAATCAATACACAGCTGTCAAGAACCTGAGGGTCAACAAAGAGTTTGGTGCCTCAAGGCACTGTTAAAGCCATGATAGTCTTTCAAGATGGCATCTCAGTTGCTGTTCCAGGATGCACTTAGATCCTGACCATGAACTCTGATCGTCAGGGTTGTGGCGTGCCGTGGGGTTACTGGTCTTTGGCGGGGTAAGGTCTGTCTTATTGAGGATGTGCTTCTAGGCCAAGCCATGGAAACAGAGAATGACATTTAGACACACATAGAGCAGGAATAGAGTGGGTGGATGCTGAGCTAGGCTGCCAGTTTGACATTTTTCAACAGCTTTTGAACCCTGTTTATCTGACCCTGTTCTGTAATTGACCACTATTGACTATTCTATTGATGACCCTCCTATTGACTGTTCTGCTGATGACCCTCATCTTGACTGTTCTATTGATGACCCTCCTATTGACTGTTGTGGTGATGAGCCTCCTCTTGACTGTTCTGTTGATGACCCTCTTATTGACTGTTCTGCTGATGACCCTCCTATTGACTGTTCTGCTGATGACCCTCCTCTTGACTGTTCTGTTGATGACCCTCTTATTTACTGTTCTGCTGATGACCCTCCTCTTGACTGTTCTGTTGATGACCCTCCTGTTGACTGTTCTGTTGATGACCCTCCTCTTGACTGTTCTGTTGATGACCCTCTTATTGACTGTTCTGCTGATGACCCTCCTATTGACTGTTCTGCTGATGACCCTCCTCTTGACTGTTCTGTTGATGACCCTCTTATTGACTGTTCTGCTGATGACCCTCATCTTGACTGTTCTATTGATGACCCTCCTATTGACTGTTCGGCTGATGATCCTCATCTTGACTGTTCTGCTGATGACCCTCATCTTGACTGTTCTATTGATGATCCTCTTATGACTTTTGTCTGTCTTTCTCTCAGGGTAAATGTGGGCTGTGGGCCAGCGGAGGAGAGAGTGTTGCTCACAGGGCTGCATGCTGTGGCTGATATCTACTGTGAGAACTGCAAGACAACTCTGGGGTGGAAATATGTGAGTGGGGGGGATGTACAGGTATCATGGGGTTAGAACAGTTGCTGCACACAGACTCTTATTACCGTCTGAGTACAGTCAGTAATCGAGAACATCATATGCTTCCTCACCAAAGCTAGATAAAGCGTTATAAATAATCCATACAAAAATCATGCAAAGATATATCAGAGGAGATTTGCATTTCTCATCACACTTCAGCTACACATCCAGGAGGGTCGCCTGCCTGCCAAAGCTGTGGTTGTCAGTTGAGTGAACATATCCTTGCATCCCCTGGTCAGATGTGTCGTACGCGTAGCAACATACCTGTACAGATTTAACCCTCTGCCAAATTCACAGACGGTTTGCTCAAAATACTGCGTCAAACTTACAGAGTGCTGAGAAATCCTCCCGGCACATTATTCAATGGCTTTATTATCTTATTCGACCAAACAATCATCTCCCACAACACTTCCCTGAAGTCAGTGATGGTCTGTTAGGTACTGGGATAAAATCCTCAGACGCATCACCAGAACTTACGCTCAGACACATCGCCAGAACTTACGCTGGTGCAGGGGGCCCTGGGTTCCTCCTGGTGCAGGGGGCCCTGGGTTCCTCCTGGTGCAGTGGGCCCTGGGTTCCTCCTGGTGAAGTGGGCCCTGGGTTCCTCCTGGTGCAGTGGGCCCTGGGTTCCTCCTGGTGCAGGGGGCCCTGGGTTCCTCCTTGTGCAGGGGGCCCTGGGTTCCTCCTGGTGCAGTGGGCCCTGGGTTCCTCCTGGTGCAGGACAATGCTCAGCCTCATCAGCCACCAGAGTGTGTAGTAAGTTCCTGGATGACGAAGGCATTGATGCCATTGACTGGCCCTCACGTTCCCCAGACCGGAATCCAATTGGGAACATCTGGGATGATATGTATATGTGTATCCACCACAGCCAAGTAGCTCAACAGACTGTCCAGGAGCTCACTGATGCCCTGATCCAGGTCTGGGTGGAGATCCCCCAGGACTCCATCCGCTGTCTCATCAGGAGCATGCCCAGATGTTGTTGGGAGTGCATACAGGCATGTAGGGGCCACACACACTACAAGTCCCGTTATAAGTTACCGTGATGAAATACACGCAAGTTGGAACAGCCTGTAATTTGGATGCTATATTTCCTTAATTGAGACCCAATGTGTGATTTAAGTGTTCCATTAATATATTTAAGCATTGTACTTTAAGCAAATAAGAAATCCAGAAGAATTTAGATGTCATGTTGAAAACTTGGAATCATTTGAGATTTCATGAAAACAATACTACGAGAGATATCTTAATGTATACCTTCACATTCAACCAGATCATGAATATTGGTTTCAGTACAATATGTATTCCCCAATACACAATAGCACATGTTATTATCTAGATTATACTGAATGTACTTAGATGTACAGTCTCCAATCATCATACAACTTTTAAACTAGCCTACTAAGCCTTTTACATCCACCCTCAATGCTCATGTGTCGTGGCAAAGCAGGGTCATATGTCTTGCAGAGACAGCAGAACAATGTAAACAATCTTGTAGTAAAACCCCCAAGAATATCATCTCATGTTCCTGCATGTATGTGTATTTTTTATGGATAGTAAACACACACTTAGGCAGAGAATTTGAATCAGGTGTTCTGGAAATGCAATCTGGATTAATATGATGATCATTTATAGATTAATAAAATGTATTTTGTTGAGACAAATAATTTTCCAATACCCAAAGGCCTTCTGTTACCCCAATCAAGTAGGAAACAATATACATATCAAATACGATTGCTAGTTAGTACATAATACCCATTAACACTGAGTTTGTCATTAATGACCCAGACTTTGAAAACTTAAAAAGAAAATGCAACTTTCTCTGTATCCTAGTCTTATTTATTGACAAGAATTGAAAAATTAATTACAACTGCCCCGTTATGTTCACGTATTTATGATTTCACCAATTTCAATTGGCATTTAGTGCTCAATTAACATCCCTGAAGTGTGTCTTTGCACTGCTGTCTGAGTTTAACAGAGACTTGTTCCAGTGTATTTCTAGACAAAGAAACCTGCTTTTCTCTGATAAAAAAGGGGAAGAGAAACAAAGCCATTGAGCAGTGTTGCAAAACCACTGACTAATTTCGTAAACTAATTAAGCTTTTCTGCAGACACATTGGTTCGACTGTTTGTGTTATCTGGAAATGCGTATTGGTGGGGCATTTCCCCCAGAGACGCTTGTAATCACCCCAATAAGACAAGATGGTGACTACTAATTGGAAAACACAGGATTGAAATGAATTGAAACATTTAGAAGCAAAGCAAAAACAACACGTCTAAACCAGGTTTCTCTCCCGTCTCACCACACGGGATATTCCCCCCCACCCTGCTCCTCCCTCACAGGAACATGCCTTTGAGAGCAGTCAGAAGTACAAGGAGGGCAAGTTCATCATTGAGCTGGCCCACATGATCAAGAACAACGGCTGGGACTGAAAGACGAGGCTTTTCTGTGATTTGCTGGGGCTTGGATTGGGGTAGATGGGAGGGAAGAAGGGGAGTGTGTTTGTGAGAGTGTGTGTGTGAATGTGAATGTGTGGGTGAGTGTGTGTGTGTGTGAGTGTGTAAGTGAGAGTGTGTGAGAGTGTGTGGGTGAATGTGTGGGTGAGTGTGTGAGATGTGTGAGAGTGTGTGGGTGAGTGTGAGTGTATTTGTGTGGATGGGTGTGTGACTTTGACTTGGTTGATTGACCGTGTTCCTTTGCCCCCCCCCCCTTCCCCGATAACACACACAAACACAACACATGGATATTACTCACAAACAAACTTATGTTTGGCAGTAGATTATTGCTGAGGATACAGTAACATTGCCTCCGGGTGTGGCTTATGAAATGGATGCAGCTACCACTCTTAGCTCAGGTGCTGTTCCACATGGCCATGGAGCCCAATCCAGATGAAGCAGGTCCCACTGCAACCAGGATTTACTTGGGTTGGATGTGGAGGTTGTGGTGCTTCTGCTTGCATAGAACCTCTCTGGTGGGTTTGTTAGGATTTCTGATCAACTACTTTCCTACGCAATGATCTCCTAATTGAATGTTCTGTTCTGCAACAGGCTACAGGTCCTCTGGCTTGAACCTTCAATGCTGTTTTGAACTGGTTTACGTATCTCACCTAGTGGAGAAGACGCTTCGCCAGGGTTGCCTTTAAGCTGATGCAGTTGATGCACTAGCGGACGTCTGCAGGGAGAACCTTGTCTCTGTAGTTGTTACCAAGGATTCATTGGGGGGACCTAGTGTTTCAAGCCTTTAGGAGATGGATGTGGCAGCTATTTGGGAGCCTCTGCCCTGTACAACCCTGTGGAGGCTCATTGCTTGGTAGGCTGCTACGTTTGTTGTCTTACGTTTGTATGTCTTACGTCCTTTTCTTCAAGGACTTCTAAGGTGTGGTCTGACATAAGCTGTGGATACGAGGTCGATGCTAGTCTGGATGTTAGTCAGCTTGGCAGGTTGCAGTTCTGATGCTACCCAGGTAGGACAACAATCTAAACCAGATGCCTTTATGGAGCTTCTTTAGAATGATTTCTTTGGATCCCCAAATGTGTTCAAAGTATTCCCACGGCTGTGCCAAAAACATAATGTCTAAGGTCCTTAAGTCCTTTCTGAATCTCCACTGTGTTTCAGGTAGACATGCTGGGTCACACAAAGTTGCATGCAGCGTGCAAATAGCTACAACTGTTGTTTTTGCAAATAGATTCTTCTGCACTTGACTTGTGAGTAATGACAATTTGAGAGTTTTCCTTGAGGATTGATTTGGTAGATGACTCCTAGAGCCAGAATTCCTCAATTAGAAGAAGGAGAGTCTTTTAGAAGTCGCCAGTCTTGTCAAAAGGATTCCAGGTTGGATGGATGTTTGAGCTTTGCTTAGCGCATTCATTGTTCACATTGGGTACATCACCATGCAGATTCATGTCTGTGAGTAGGATGAAATTGTTTACATGTTTAGCAGGTCCCTAGAGCACAGGTAGGAGTCTGAGGCTGTTCTGGTTCAATTAGCTAATGAATCTGTTCTGGTTCCTTTAGCTTATGCCATGATTCCCAATGGCTCCCTACCAAAGCTGAGAATCAGTTCATACTACAGCATTTGAATCTTCCAAGCAAGGACAAGGAGTATTGCAGCATCTAGAAACTCATATAATGTATATTTGACCCTGTTGTTGGCATCCATGGTTGGATGCTGGAGAATGCCACTCCCAGGTCCAGTCTGCATGTCCACTTCCATGACCACTTCCATGACCACTTCCATTACCACTTTCATGACCACTTTCATGACCACTGTGTCACCAAGCAGAGCTCAAGCTAAAGGCTCCCAATGAACATCCATATCCTGCCCTGTTACTTTAGCCCATTGACTTATACTGATGAAGCAAGAGCCTATGCTGCGTTTAGGTTAGGTACGGTTGGGTTAGGTACGGTTGGGTTAGGTACAGTTGGGCGGTTGGGTTAGGTACGGTTGGGTGGTTGGGTTAGGTACGGTTGGTTTAGGTGCTGCGGTTGGGTCAGTATGAAGAGAGCCACGTTCCCGGCCTCTTGTTATCCACAAGATTGTAGGAGGGAAGAGTCCAGGTGACTTTGGGACGGGCGTGACGAAGGGGGCGGCCAGGTCTGAGCCTGCATATCTCAAAACGTGGCCTTAGCCACGTTCATGGTTTCCCATGACTGACCTGGTAGACCGACCTGGTAGACCGACCTGGTAGACTGACCCTGAGGTGGTGGATAGCAGACAGTTTTGCCTTAACACACACACACACACAAGCAAACAAATGAAGAGCCATGCATGTCCCAGATTGACATCCCAGGCCTTCTGGTTGTGGCCCACCCGGGTTATGGGGTTGTAGTAGCAGCGGGTTGGGTAGCCACATGATCCACTCCAGGGTGTATTGGCAGTTGAGCTACATGTGGTGGTACGGATGACGAGGGGTGTGGAGGTATCAAAAGACACGTCTGCACTTCGAGAATAGCTTGATCTTGTGTTTGTGGGATTTCTGTCAGTGCCACATCATCTGTAGATACTGGAAATCATTCTGTGTTATTTTTAGATCCTTCTACAGTCATGTGGAAAAATGAGGACACCCCATGAAATATTTAATCTTTTTTTTAAGAAATATGGACAGGATATGATCTCATTTTAAACAATATCTATAGATGAAGGTGATATGAAATAACCTCAGAGATACATTTCCTATAACATGCATGGGAGGTGTGCAAGGAGGTAACCCTTGCTGTAAAAAACAAAACATCATTGCCAGACTAATGTTAGCCAGAGAACACCTAGACAAAGATTAGGGCTTTTGGAACAATGTGTGTTGGACAGCTGAATCCAAAGTAGAATCGTTTGGGCACAGTAACAGAAGACATATGTTGCAAAAATCAAAGACAGAATTTGAGCACAAGAACATCATACTAACAGTGAGTCATGGGGGTGGAAATGTCATGGTTTGGGGCTGCTTTGCTGCAACAGGGCCTGGCCAGCTCACTATCATAGAATCCACTATGAATTCTTCATTGTAAGGGGGCAATACCAGCTATTAGGGCATAGGGTGTTCTAACTTTTTTATTAGTAGGAAATTGCATAATTGTATTATTTTTTAAATTATTTATATCATTGTTAAAATGTCATTGTTTTTGGTTCAATTACATCACCTTTATCTATAGATATGTGTTTAATGAAGCTCAAATAGTGATATGTCCATATGTCTTAAAAAGTAACTAAATATTTCATGGGGTGTCAGCATTTCTCACACAACTGTATATTTTAGATGAAGGAAACTATATTGTTTATCTTTGACTTTTTTAGCTCTGATTTGAACAGACTCGGAGATTGGTCCTAGTCTTTTGTCTGGTATGCTAATGTAACGTAACTGGTACCTTTTGTACATCTTAAACGGCTGGAACATTGGCGAGGAAGGCGGTTACTTGTGTTGTGAGTTCACGCCCAGCCAGAGTGGGACCAGGGAAGCTAAACTGTTAGCAACAGCACATCTGTGTCTGTTTCACTAACTAAAAGCGATTGGGATGTGTAGGCCTTTGGGAGATCTTTATAACAGGTTCTGAAAGGTTGACATTCTGAAGCGTTCTTTCAGTCTGAGATGACCATATCAGTTTATAGACTGTCACACACTCTAACATACTACTTGGCCCTCATGTAACACACTAAGTAGAAAAGCTATACAGTAGACCTGTGGTTTTTGCTAAAACCGAAGTCAACTGAGCAACACCACTAATCTTAATCTACCTGGTATCTATGGCAATTGACTGGAAGACAAGACTTCCACTCAGAGGCTGTAGTTATTCCCAACACAACCAAAGATCCCACCCATCTGCAATTAGTTGACTGAGCAAAATATGTCGTATTTTTTGCTTGGGTCAAGTTGGTGCAAAACATGGAGATGAGAATTATTATTGAAAGCCAAGGTTATGTATAGATTTCTCTGCGCATTATGATTTTTGTAAATGACAGATCGTAATATATACACACATATATAGGTATATAAACATAAAATGTATGTGAACGTCTGATATTGTTACTAGATGTAAATAATAATATGTAATATGTCTTTCAGCCATGACTATGATTTTATTTTATGCTGTGATTAGTCTCTGGTATGAACAATATTAAGAATTTTTTACTCTTTGCAAATGTTTTAATTTAAGTGTATTTTGTAAAGGAGGCAGAAGTGACAATATCATTGGAACTTGGTCAATTAAAGCATCACCTTGACACCTGTTTTGGATGTGTTCTGTGTGTTATGTTTGCCTTGTGTATAGCCCACATCCCCAGAATGTGTTGTGTATCAGGTTCCAGGTTCTTTCTGTGTAGAAGAGAATATGAATATGAAATATCATAGGAACATATGCTTATGTTAGACCAAATCTAAATAAGTAGTAGTTTAATAGCCCACATCTTATCAATACATTCTAAGACATACAGTATTTACATACTGTATGTACAGCGGTTTTCAAAAGTATTCACCCCCTTGGGCATGTCCATATGTTATTGTGGATACAACAGGAAATCAGAATGAGTGTTTGCCATAGATAAACATTAAGCAACCACAAGATGTTGACCTTTTCGTTTTCCAGAAACTTCAGTATGACTTCTGCTGTATGTTTACGGTCATTGTCCTGCTGGACAAAGTATCTTCTCCCAAGTCCTAAGGTCTCTTGCAGAAAGTATGCTGCGTCCATTTTGTCCACTACCTTCACAGTCTTTTCAGGCCCTGATGTCGAGAAGAATCCCCAAATGCAAGAAACTGCCCCCATCATGCTTGTGTGTGGAATGGCTTTCTCAGGATGATGGTTATGCCAAACATTGTGTTCATCGTTGAGCCCAAAAAGCTCTATTTTCTCCCACAATGCTTTCTGGGAAACTCTAGCTGAGATTCGGTGTGTGTTTGCCACTGTCCCGGGCAGGCCACTGCTGTGAAACACCCAGGCTATTGTTGCAGTGTCCACAGTGTCTCTGTGCACAGTACCTCCTATAGAGTTACCACAGGCCTCTTGGTCGCTATATTCCGTTATCTATTTTTAAATGATGGAATTTATTCTGCTTGGGGGATATCCTGTGCCTTGGAAATGTTCTTATATAAACCCAATTAGTGCATAATGCATTATTAATTAGTCCAGTGTTGAAATGACAACACGTTCAAGATTTAGTCCTTTCAAAATAATGAGTGTCTTATGTTCTGTATCGCATCATCGTCATTGCTGAGATAAAAAAAGTAGATTACGGGATTGTATAAACAGTAGACAAAAGAAAGAAGGCTTCACAACAATCGTACAAATCTCAAATCATCCTTCTGTAAACAGATTAAGGAAAAACTACTAACTGTAGCTGGGAACTATGTTTCCTGTGTTTTTGGATAACGCCTCTCAGCAACACTTCTCATTTGTTAATGGGTACATCGGCGTGATAGTTTAAGGAGCTCAGTGGGGATTGGCTAACCACTGAATGACGTCTAATGAACAGGAGGCACTCTGTCTCAGTGACAGCACCGGCTGCCATTCTTGTTTGTTCTCGCTTACAAGAACCACAGCACATCGAGGGGAGACGGAAGATCTCTATTTTCTTCCAGTCCAGTGACCTCATGTCTGATATCAGCCTCTAAATAATAGGATCATTATAACTCGCCCCTTCCCAGATGTTGTTCAGCGTGTAAACAATGTAATCAAAGAGCTCCAGTGAGGTGGGCTGTGTTTGAACGTGGGTTTGTTACTCATATAGCTCACGCCCTTGTTCACAACCAACAGTGAGCACATTCACACAGCCTGGCTTCACAAACAGCGTTGTGGCTTCACAATACGCGCTCCTCTGTATATCTTTAATCCCGTAGAGGCACATAGGCATGTTTTATAAAGTGCTCCGCCACTATTTTGATAGTAACATTTCATTTTATGGCATTATATAGAAGAATCACTTGAGATCCTTCAACAACTTAATTTATTTTCATTCATCAGTAGACAGTGCCGGCTCAATAATCGTTAGCCAAGCAGTGCCTAAGAAAGTAACAGATTCACCAACACACCACACCAGGGCACACATGGAGGCTAGTGTTTTTGGGCCCATGGGTTTACTTATTCCTCTCCGCCTCCGAAAGCTTTAGCCATTCGCCAGGTGTATTAGCCAGACAAACCGTTGTGAAACACACTGGCATGGCTGCTATGAGCGAAACACACAGCTTTGTGATGCACAGTTTGCAACTAGGGTCACGCTCTTTCGATAGCCTTGTCCTGTGGACATGTTGCCAGGCTGTGCCACTTGTTATCGCACCGCTTGCTTGACCAGGAGGTTTTAGTCAAAACGCGGGTATTCGGAGAGAAGGGCAAAATCTCAAGTGAGCCTTCAGGTACCTGACCTGACACAAGCAGTCCCGAGTGCAACAACGTTGCAGTCTTTACCACCCGCAACTATGGTGCAGTGTCTTTACCACCCGCAACTATGGTGCAGTGTCTTTACCACCCGCAACTATGGTGCAGTGTCTTTACCACCCGCAACTATGGTGCAGTGTCTTTACCACCCGCAACTATGGTGCAGTGTCTTTACCACCCGCAACTATGGTGCAGTGTCTTTACCACCCGCAACTATGGTGCAGTGTCTTTACCACCCGCAACTATGGTGTTGAACCAGTTTGTTTTTGACTCCGTCTTCTAGAGGAAAGCCAATACTATTGTCCTCTCCACGCTGCCAACATTTACTTTGTATTTTCCCAGACAAGGATAACTTTACTTGCCTAAACACTTGCTTGCCAACCTAACTCCCTTTCCTGGCGGTTGTGAGACACAAGGACCGTGGTTGGCATTGAACGTTGGCGTGGTCGGGTAAAAAAATGACAACCAATATTCTTCCTAACCAAGTGGTCTCCGGGGAAAATGTGCCGTACCCTGGTAGAAAAAGATGATATAACTCTCAGATACATACTGAGAGGGAGGCTGTTGAGCTGCTAACTGAGAGATAAAGCAACAAGCATTGTCCAGGATTTTTGGGAAGCCTGGCTTTCGATGGCTTTTATTGAAAACACACCACTGGACATCCCATGCCCAGCTTGTTGGAGGGAAGCAAACATGGCGTGAGTGTTTGACAACTGGAATTTCTTTCTGGCTACTCACTGCTGCTACTGTTTCCCAGCCTTAGTATGAGGACAAACCCCAACCCACACGGCCTGACTGTAAACAGCAGGGAAAGAAAAATACACAAAGAATGTAATTTAAACTCCTACTTAATTCATGGTATTGCAGTACAGAGCTTCACAACAGTCATATCAATCTCAATCATCCTTTTGTAAACAGATTATGAAATATTCCTATGCAAGTAAACTAGGAACTATACTATGCTCTTCTTAAGATGTGTGGTTTTGGGGGTTGCATTGCAACACTGCTTTTCTTATTTGTTTTTGGGTACATTGGTGTGATAGCTTTCCATAAGAGCTCAATTTGGGCTTGGGTGTCGTTGGCTTTCATGAGAGCACCACTAGATACCCTATTCCCAGTTTGTTGGAGGAACAGAAAAATTGCGCTGGGATACAAAAATGAACAGGCTGGCGTGAACCCAGCAAGAACACTTGAAACCAACTCTTGGACCATCGAACAACAAGGAAAGCAGCCCCCCAGCCAATAGAAAGTGAGACCAAGGCTGGTGCCGTCCCCCAGCCAATAGAAAGTGAGACCACGGCTGGTGCCGGACACACGGACAGGCCAGCATCCATCAAGTCCCAGAGGGGAGAACAGAAGTTGGTGGCATAGTGGCAAACGTTTAGCGGGTAATATTCAAATGCCCAATGTCAGCTATGTGTGGTGAACAAACACGGGTCTTCTTCCCATTCGCCAATGCTTCCAGTATCAACACATTGAACAAACACGGGTCTTCTTCCCATTCGCCAATGCTTCCAGTATCAACACATTGAACAAACATGGGTCTTCTTCCCGTTCGCCAATGCTTCCAGTGTCAACACATTGAACAAACATGGGTCTTCTTCCCGTTCGCCAATGCTTCCGGTGTCACCACGTTCCTGAAGGGAAATGGTGGCCATTGATGACTTCTCCCCAGCTATTAAGACCTTTGGTTGCCCAGGGCTGTTTGGTAATAGGTTTTGTACGACGCTGGACGAGCAGGTGCTTCCGTCACATAGTCCAATCAAAGCACTGCATGCATCAGAAGCCCAGCCTCAGCCCAATAAATGACAACACGAAGCGCTCGGCACTGGAAGCAACATGAAATAAAACAAAAACAACAAATGTGTCGAGATCTACATCTGTGCTGAAAGTGACTAGGTTTCTGTAGTGTGTTCGAATGAATGTGTTGTTTGTTTGGGATGTTGGGGCGAGGACTGCCCAGTATGAGGAGGGAGAGACAGACTGCTCTCCCTTTCTCCTTCGCTCTCCCCTTCTTTCTTCCGCTCCTTCTCTCTCTCTCCCTGCCGAGGGACCTGATGGAGCCTGGCGCCAGCCCAGCTCCCGACTAACCGTGGGGAACTATAAATATCTCAGCCTTTCTCTGGGCTGTTGAATCCCTCCTCCTGCCCCCCCCCCCCTGCTGGTAATGGAGGCGAGGACACACAACAACACTGAACTGCCTACAACACACACCAGACCAACAACAGTCAACACACACCAGACCAACAACAGTCAACACACACCAGACCAACACACACCAGACCAACAACAGTCAACACACACCAGACTAACAACAGTCAACACACACCAGACCAACACACACCAGACCAACAACAGTCAACACACACCAGACCAACAACAGTCAACACACACCAGACCAACAACAGTCAA
>JACXGK010012784.1:0-13801 GCA_016801125.1 Novumbra hubbsi | reverse complement strand
TCTCGTGTCTTCTGGCTGTCTCTCCTGACTCTCGTGTCTTCTGGCTGTCTCTCCTGACTCTCGTGTCTTCTTCGTGTCTCCCTGTCAACTCCTCCTGGTTCTGCATCAGTCTCACAGTCACTCTGAGCTGAGCAGTCATATAAGGGCTGACATGACTGCCTTTCAGCAGCGCCTCCTGTCCCCTCTGTGCCTCCCGCCCCTTCGCTCCTCCTGCCCCCTTCGCTCCTCCTGCTCCCTCCTCTACTCTCTCCCCTTTCAATCCTCCTGTTCCAACTACTTTTGTTCTTTCCTCGCTTCTCTTCCCTTTTTGCTTTTCCTCTCCCCTTGTCTTCCACAGAGCCTCCTTCTCCTCTTTCCACTCCTCCTCCTCCTCCTCTACTTGTCAGTGACACGCAGCTGCAGCCAGCCGGGCCACTCACCTTCCGTGACAGTAAGAGCACTATGATGGATTACCCTGCCAGAACTGCTGATCAAGGCGGGTCAAAGGTCCAATCTGAGGCTGCAACATCTGAGCACACACTGAGAAGATTGGCTACACTTCTTCCTTTATCAAAGACACCGTGTTTGTCAGTATTTGTTTGGACCGTGAGTGTGGACCGTGAGTGTGGACCGTGAGCGTGCATCGTGAATGTGGACCGTGGGAGTGGACCATGAGTCTGACACATCTGGGTGGACCGTGAGTGTGGACCGTGAAGTTGAACTGCCACGTAACAATAATTGATCGTTGGTTATCATCACAATTAAAGCACCCGACTGCACTGACAGATGTGAGATGCAGAGCGGTTTTATCATGCTTGTGACCCTGAGAGACGTACTGAATGTGTCTCTGTGTTCCCATGTCAACGTTGGCACACGCAACAGGAAGACACTACATGTAGCACCCCACCCCCGTTTCTTACACACACATGCCATAGATGCATGCAAACCCACACAGAACATGCAAACCCCCCATACACACACGGACATCATTTCATATCTGCCCCGGTCGGGGGGGAAGTGACACTGCTGAAAAGAGCAGACATTTAAAAGTTTGTGACATGTGTGACAGAAGCATTGAGCCAGTCGTACTGATGTAGGTAGAGATGACAGAATCCCAGCCACTGAACGTCGCTGAAGACAGCCCTGGGACATCACAAGTTTGGTGTGTGTCACATCTCATTGTTGTCAAAGCAATGCGTCGCAAAAAGATGCATAGATTCTACTTTATGGAAATAGCAGCACGGTTTTAACTGAGCGGTTTTATTTTGCTGTGGGATCAGTTACACAAGGTTTACATCTACTTTGGATGTTTTCTTAATTAAATGAATGTTAAACCAGGCAGCTTGTCTATTATATATGTGTTTGGATCTAGACATCATTTGGGGACAGTAGTGAGTTTTTGGGGGCTGAGATTTCTGACAGGAATGTCCTTTTTCCATCGTACTCTTCTGCCTCCTTCTGGTGGGTCGGCTGACTGCGAGCTAAACGAGGCATCCCAGAGGTTTGTGGTATATTGATATTGATTATATACCAGCTAAATGCTGTGTACAGGCACTCTGCAGTGTGTCGTGCATACAAACACCTCATAGCCGTTATGGTTTATCTTCATAATATAGTGGAACTGACCCAATCAAAATAAAGGTCTTACTGTAGACTATTAAAGCAAAGAGACACCAGCAGATGTATTGCTAGTCAAGACAGAACCATGGATTGTTTAAGACTTAATTTAGGGCTAAATTGGGAGAGAGTAAGAGAATAAGGTTCCAATGGTGTTCCACGTCTGAGGATAATAAATGGAGCAAAATCCGCAGTGTATGAATGAATAGTATAATTGCAGCCCATAAGGCCCTGGTCATAAGTAGTGCTCTGTATAACAAATAGTGCTCTATTTGGGATTCATACTAAAATGGAGTCTGATTTCAGGGCTGGTTTCAGATTAGCAACATTTATCACTGCGAGAGAAGATGGTATAATTAGCTTGTCAGTCTACTTTAGGCTGAGTTAGCGCTCCATGGGAAGATGGATAGACTGCATGCCAAAGGACCTGACAGCCAGTCGATAATGTGGCAATTAATGTCATAAATAATTCTAAAGCCAATTATATCAAAATGGACCCAGAGCTCTCAAAAAAGCATCGTATTCCCTATCATTCCCCTTCAGCAGCAGGGTTAGATTTCTCTTTTTGCCCCACGTCAACATATGGCACTAATGAAACCATATGGTGAAACTATAATGATGTGTGATTTATCACACACACCTCCACACCCCAATGTGTATTGGACACATACATGTGGGCACTTGCCAACGTCTTCCAGACCCGTGTTATTATAGCAACCGTGCGTTTTCATCCAAACGAACGCTTTCAATCTCCCCTCATGTCTGGTCATCGCAAAATGGCCTCTCCAGCTTATGAGCAATATGAATCAGTAATTTAATGGACGAAGCTGTTAAATATATCAGATGATTCTCACCCTTCCAGAAGGCCTTGAAGAGGAGTCAGACTGAGCTGTAATATATAGAGTATACTGTGATGTCTGAAGGTCATGGCACTTCTCTTCTACATAATGCATGGATCCTGTAACTCACAATGACTCTGGTCTTCTCAACCTGGACCTTGGGATGAACATTTTACTAAGTAAATCAGCCACTGGGCTGGCATTTCTATTAACCCACCAATGTCCTACTGACACCGACATGAATCACAACGAATATCTTGCAAATTATAAATCATGTTCGCTAGGATGGGGTGAAGGGTAAATGTTGTTGGATACATAATGCCATATGTTAGCAGTTATAGCTAGAATTTCTACTTAACACAGTATTAAGTAGTTAAATGGAGTGATCAGCTGAACTGAACGTGTTTAATTGGCTCTTCAGGTTGCTGGGAATCTCAAGCTGACGGACTATCAAGATCTCAGCTACCACTCCGACTACGACAGTCTGGTTTGAGCTGCGTAGATTAAATAGAGCGGCTATGAGCTGATGAGCGGAATGAGGCAACAAGCAACAAATTCATACCCTGATCTGCAGAGCGTGGCCTTTTGTGTCCAGCCCACTTTGGCCACCAATTCAATACGTAGGTCCATGGTCTCATAGGTGAGACGGAGGGAATGTCTCATGAGGCTAGGGTACTGGTGTAGTCAATACAGGCTGTTCTCAGAATGTAATATATTTTTTGGGCAGATATTTACCATGAACATTTCCCAGATCGTAACAATAAACCTGGACTAACTCTACAGGAAGTACTATGTAGCTGTTGTTTGCTGCAAACCAAGTACTCCAAATGCCACATGATCTAGCTTTACCTCAATAAAACACACAGCCGGCCGTGTCGGTAAACAATCATGTCTGTATTATTGGAATTCTTGAATAATACTTGTAATATGTTGGGGCATTGCATTTTATAGTGTGTTTTTTCTGTACGGTAGCATCCGTTGAAGAATATTGACTGCGTATTATGTTCCATTGTATGTAACTGTACTGGTTCCTGCGATCCCCACAGGGCTGGTATTTACTCTCTGAAGCATCACACACGCCCTGCAGGTCCAAACCTTCACATGGCCAAGAGCATTGATTTATGCATGCAAGCGCTGAAACAAAGGAATGGAAAATGTTGACCTTTCCAGGAAACATAGAGGGTCAGGGGTCAACAATGCCTCAGAGGCAAATTGGCCCTTGTGAAGGAGCGTGAAGGCCTTCCTTATGACAGAGATCAAATGTTTATCTGCTACCGCTTGTTGGCTACTGTTCAAATTGCACACTGGTGAAAATCAAGAGGAATCACCTTTTTGTCTTTTTTGTTTCGGTAAACCTTGAATGTGATCCATGGCATTAAAGATGGTGGTTTGGCTTGGAACAGACATTGTTCTAAAAGCCTCAGAACATCTGTGTAAACACATGTCCTCGCCCCCCCCAGTGATGCTTACAATATTCTTATTGACTTTAAAGATGAAATATACCTTGCCCTAAGGCTGCACTACTCCAGACTAGCTCTCAGATTCTCTAAGCCAACCGATCTGCATGCAATATCCAAGCATTATAGCAGCCTGATTACCAAATACAACTACAACCCTTGGCAACTCTACATCAACAGAAGTGGGTTATTATTGCCAAATGGTTGCTTTTCTGTCACTCCACTGTGGATTGAGACTTTTATTTTCATCATTATTTGGGGTGTCTTAGTAACCGCATAGCCAATGCTAAAGGGAAACTAAATTGGGATAAAGTTAGGATTGCTGGAAGTGATAGGTACTCACAATGAAATTTCTAAATGTAAAATTGCCCTTAAACGTTACAGCGGGTCATTTGGTGCGGCAAAATTGCCACAATATGACAAATTTGGTAAGGGAATTGGCTGAAATAAACAAAAAGAACATTATTATTTTTTTTTTTTTTTACAAAAAATATATTTTGTATTTAGTCCAGTAAATAAAAATCTACTTAATAAATCTATAGTATTTAATATAATTTTTAACTGTAATTCAATATTATGATTTTTTCCATAGAATACAATTTTCTCTCCGATGCACTAAATCAGGTGCCATTATAAAGAGGAGCAGACCTTCATGCTATTGAAGAACCATAGTCCCAGCCATTCAGAACAAATAATGGGCTCTGAAAAGACATGGCGATTGTATAAAGGTCATATCTGTAGGCTTTGCGTGCATAAGCGAACAAAACCGAAAAAAATAAAATACCAGCGAGTGAAAAACAACCTCTAAAAAAAACCCTGCTCCTCCCTCCTTCATTCTGTTAATAGCCTAAGGTAAAGATTTATCTGCTGTTGTCAATTTACCTCAGCTTCTAATAAAGCAGCCAAGGTCACATTTTCTCTCCCGTCTTTCTCCGGGTAGCCGAGCCCCACAGGATTAAATTGTCATGTCTTTCTAATAGGCTGCACAGGGAATCATTAGTCCTGCTCAGCTGTCTGACTGATAGGGTTTTCAGGCCAATCATCAAGAGTGTCTGGCAAAGTCCAAAAAGCACCCTAGTCCCCAGAACTGTGCACTGTTTCTGACCATGGCCCATGGTAAAGCACACTGTCCTGGTCAAAAGTGTACAGTGTAGGGAATAAGGTGCCATTTGAGACGCATCCAGTCATGGACCCGCTCCCCCCCCTCCCGTCCTCTGGGCCAGCCGGGAAGTATTGACACTGTGTCAGGACTGAGAGAGGGACGGCTTAATCAGCCAGGACACTCCACACATTGATTTGACAAGCCGGGCGTAATGACCTCCTTGTTTTGGTAAAGGATCACTGTTTATCTGGGACGGCAGTGATGCAGTAAGAGCCACTGGGTAGCTAGCTAGCTCACCTTCTGCATTGTCATGGAACCGATCGCCACGACCAGTTCTGTCAGTGTGTGTTCGTGTCTCCGAGTGTGGAGTGTGTGTGAGAGAGACGGCATGGCTCTGCGGTTCTGGAGCTGATCCGTTTGTGGTCCACTTTGAAATGGGTTAGCGATGGCGCTAGCAACCTGCCGTTGTCCAGTCATATTCCTCGTGGCTAAAATACAGTTTGCGCGTCTGTTTTTATATCACTCGGAGCGTGTGTAGGAGGCTCCCGCTGCGGTCCCAATGGCATTCCCTATATCCTGCTGTACTTGCCCCATGTGCCCTCGCTAAGAGCTCGCGAGGTGAATACATGAGGCCACGTTGGAACGCGACCTGAGTGTGCTACAGTTGCCGTGACAGCAACAGTGGTGGGTTTCATCAGGGCAATCAACAGCCCCCCCCCCCCCCCCCCCCCCCCCCCCCCCCCGACTTCCCCTCCTCAATCGCCCTCCGCGGAGCCTCGGAGGTGTCAGACGGTGAATGTTATTGGCATGCTGACAGTCCCTCGCTGTGCCGCGCCGCCGAAACCCGTTAATAAGCAACATGATGGGCCCCTCGGCCCCAAGGGGAGAACGCGGAGGCTGTTTTATCAACTATTATACCGGGGCACGCTGACACAGGCCTCTGCTGGCAGGCGATTTGTCTGGCAATCCCTACGTGACCGGTGTCATCAGGGTGGGGGATTCGTCCCCAATGGCAGACCCTGGCCTATGTAGTGTAGTGCGCTAAATGACGCCTGGTCACGAGCAGTGCACCACCTGGGTATTTAACGTTAATTGGGACACGCTTAAGGAACGGTTTGGTCTCTGATGGGGTTAGAGGTAAACATGTAAAAGAAACAATCAAAAGATTTGCTGAACTCTTATTAGAACAGTGTTAGCAAAGTATTCAGCAAATTACGTATAGGCTGACAAATGACAATACTATACAAAACCTAATACATCAATTTTTTTAATTTGTGAAAATACAAAATCAAATCATGTACAACTTATTTACAATCATTCTGTACTGTATTTAGCATTAGGTATATACAGCACCAGTCAAACGTTTAGACACAGTTATCCAGTCATTTGACTGGTACTGTACTGCATATGACATATGTCAGAAATATGAACTTAGCACTTGTCATTGCATCCACAAATCAACAAATCAAGTGTTAAAATGTTATCAAACACAAGCTACACTGCTATGCCAAACTCCCATTTACCCTACATGCAGTAAGAATTATTTAATAAAGCTTTGTATTGACTTTCTTAAAAGATCATTAAATACACATAATAATAGTATGTTTCTTTTGCAATTAATAAATGGAATGTTAGTTTAAGACTTATTCACTCAGGATTCCCTAAAATGCTAATTATTTTCTGGTAATAACCAAACCCCATACATATAATCAATATAATATAATCATTAATGTAATATTTTTTCTATGGAATGGCGTAATATGCCTAACAAATAACATTTTATAAATTTGAGCTGTAATTTGGCAAAACCTTCTAGAATGTATTAAGGATCTACTGAAGAAGTTCAAAATTTCTCTAAGAACTGGTCAGATAAGACACTAGTTTGGCAATGTCCGTATATTTGCCCTGTACCTTGTTCACAACCTTTATCCCCCATCTAAGTACGCCACTCTTTGCTGTAGTGGGTCTTTATAGCGGTCCTCCTTGACCAGGACACTGGCCGGTTGTTATAACTGAGGCCCCAAATGACTGGATGTTCTCCCGGAAAGGTGCAACATTGTCTTTATATCTTTGTTTTTGTTTCTTTCCTGCTTCAGATTACTTGTCTCCTTAAGGTCCAGTCCTTCATTATATTACATATTGGCTCACTATTTTGGGGATTAATTCTCCTTTTAAAAACTAAACATAATTAAAAAAACATGTGATTCATGTAGTGTTTTTAAGGAACCAAAATATACTTTAAGATACTTTTGCTGTTTAGCTTTCACTGATCTATCTTTATGAATTGCATTATGTCATATGAAACCAATAGTCCTGGCCTACATATTTCACTGGCTAAAGCAGCGCAATATATCTTACCAAAAAAGTCTGTATCAACATGCACATAGGATTATAGTTATCAGTAACAGATTGATTAACACGTTCATCCATCACGTTTAGTCTCATAAGCATCTTCGGGTTGCAGTTGTCTTAAATGCAGCTAGACAAATACTCTGTCAATGATTGAGCTGTTTTGGAGTATATTTAAAGCTGCAATTTTTACTATGGCACTGGGGCTGATGACAGAACATCCAAGCTCCTCCCAGTGATCATAACCAGGCAGTGCAAATACATCCAAGCTCCTCCCAGTGATCATAACCAGGCAGTGCTTACGGCCAATGGAGGACCTGGCTACTGAACCCCGCCTTAGCGCGAGTTCCCCCGCTGACAGGTAGGAATACATGCCCACTAAACGCGATGTGTGGCTTGCTCATTCTTTGACCCTGTATAACATCACCATTTTAAATTATAGCCCACCCTTTGGTTTCAGGTACTTGTCTTAAGGTTTTTAAGGTATTAGAAGGGATATATAGTCTGCTTCATAACAGCTCCATTGTATTTGGCCTGTAACATGACATCTCTACGACAGTTTAAATGTACCAAGTGTGTCGGTATATACACTGATGTTGTACATGTTTTATTTCTTGAATCATTTCAGTTTTTGAATAGATTTTTTCCAGTGTCATCAGCATCGCATATGACCATATATTCCAGTACAGTGAAAATGTCTAGGTTGTTGGAAATGAATGTCAAAGCAAAACATTCTGGAATTATACTGTTGGTCAGAACTGAACAAAATCTAATAGGCCAGTTTGGAAGAGATCTGTCCCCAAACAGGACCGTTTAGTGTTATTAGTAATAATATGGTAAAATCTATATCAATAACATTATAATTCTGGTGGTACTGCATATACCAAATAAACACACTCAGGTCATATACAAGCATCCAGTGGATCAAGCCAGGTTCACCAAAAACATATGGATGCAAAACAGGATACATGTTGGTCTTAAAATACCCCTGTAGGAATGAAAGTAAACACTTAGATTTTCTGAATGGCAAATCATCCTTCTAGATCCATAACAATCTCGTTTAATTTTTCTATATGTTTTAACTTGCATTGTGTCCCTTCTGACATAAGTGACCGTCATTTCCTAAAAAGTCTAACTGACGGAGTCTGGTCACTGTGGAGGATCTGGCGAGACAACAGCCTGGCCGGTGATGTTAGTGAATGACCATACATTTATTAAACATGTGATTGTCTGTCTGTATAGACTATATATATACAGTATATGTAAATTGCATTCCATCATATACTGTATATAATGTATGTACTGTATGTACACATATATATATATATTTATATGTTAAAGAAATATTTTATGGATACATTTTCATATCTATATATGTGACCAAATGCCTTTTGATACGCATTGACACTGTAAATTGCATTTATTTTTTAGATACTGTCCTGTTTTTTATATTTGTTTCTGCTGTGTTCTTCTGTGTTTTGATCAGGGACTTTTGACTGATAAAGTAGGAACCAAACAGAGAATGCTAATCCATTGAGTTCTTTAGGGTTCCAGTTCCACAGGTTATGGGTGTAGTACCATGTCTTCCCAAGGTGGGTTATAGTTGCCTCCTGGGGTTTAGGGTCAAGGGTCCATTAGATGCATTCCAGCGGGGGTTCTAGGTGTCAACACGGGGTTCTGAATTTTCAGCATTCCTCCTCCACCTCTCTAATGAAGGTGATGAGGCTGGTTCCTGGTTCCCTGGTGGTCAGCTGTGTGGCTACCGTATCTGGTAGTTGCAGGGTTTCTGGGTGTTTTCCTTGAGGCGACATCGTTCTCAGGCTCATCTGTAAACCACGTCTTTTCTGGGAAACAATGGAAATCAAACAATTAATGTTGTTCGGGTTGGACTGGTTCCATCTCAAATGGCATCCTATTTCTTTTCCAGCGCTTCACCTTCAATAAAGGGCCTTAGAAGCCTGGTCTAAAGTAGTGAAGTATGTTGGGAAAAGGTTACCATTTGGAATGCAAATATGACAATGTAACCGTTTCACATGATAAGGTTTTATTATAAGCATTCCAAATCTGTATTGTTTCATCCGAATAGGACCTAATGTCGTATTACGACATTTGTCTCTACGGAATAGAGCAACCTTTATACATTTATACAGGAGTTCACCATGGCATGTCTCAGCAGTCATGCAATGCAAATATCTTAATGAAAGTTTGTAAGACCACAATTCAGTTGCCCTGTCACATTAGAATGCACTTTCACATGTGTATTCTTCAGGTTGGAACGCTATCCAAGTTTGTGAATATGTTTGTGAACTGCGACATTGCACACTTGTTCCCATTACAACCCCTACAATAATCCACACAGTGTATGGATTAACAGACTACGTATAAAGCGCTGTGTTAGACAGGGATGATTCAAATGTACCCATCATTGAACAACAAAGTTTATTCTAGATCTGATCTAACGCCCCCCCAAAAAAACACATCAGAAACACATTAGTAAGGTGTTTGAGACGTACATAATGTAACGTGATCACAGGTGCCATGGGTCCACTTTGCAGTTATCATGCCTTCATTGAAGCAACTGCATCAAGTTACCGGTTGATGTGTGTAATATACCTCTACCGCATCACCCATCCTTGGTGTGATTTCCAAAGGGGTAAAGAAACACCACCCATTTAATGGGCGAGACGCATTTCACTTGCGTCTACCAAGCGTCCAGTATGTGCCGTGGAAGAATCCGACGGGTGATTGGAGCCCCGATCAGCCTGACCAGGCCTGATACACTGTCAGCATGTCGGGATGCTGCACCCGGGATTCAAACTCTGATGTAACGGCGCAGTCAATTGCGAGGTGGTGACTTAAATTCCGGCCCGGTCGACAACTGGCTTGTGTACTCAACACTCCAAAGGGTACATGGCCAAATTCCTGTGCTGCTACTTAATCAGTTGAAGTTAGTGAATTTTATGTGCGTGCAAATGCAGAGAAACTCCATGCCGATTACCAAGGCATTCCGATGTTTTAGCATGCAGTCTTGCAGGCGTTGTAAATATAGCTGTGAAAGTCAAGCATGCCACTTCCAAACCAAGTTAATCTCAAATCGGCATTCACCTACAAATGTGTGTTAAAGTATTTGTAAATACAAATCTAACTCGGTAAAAACAAAACAAGCCTGGGAGTATGTTTGAAGTCACCAACAGTACTAACCATAGGAGTGTTCACTCAGCGACCTCAGTAACTGTTAAGCAAGTCCTGTAAAACCCACACTCAAATGTCAGCACTCGAAGAGAACAAACATGAACGATCACTCAGTACTATGTAGGTACGAACAGTTCTGGGATCAGGGGACACAATACAATCCTTTTTCAGAATTATTTTATCAGCTGTCTATTTTAATGAGAGTAAAGTGGGACCTTTACAAAACCAGAGAGGAAATTACAGAAAATGGTGAGAAATGCAAGACAGTTATGAGTAAAGGCAAAGGCAGAAAGGCACTTTGATTGATTCCCAAACGGCGTCCTATTCCCTAGCTGGCACACTGGCTCGTGCCTGTGTGGGAGAAAACCATGTTTGGGAGGGGGGGGGGGCACATACTTTTGTTTGTCTCGCTGGTCTCTGCTTTTGGCTCGGTTGGTGCGGTTGGTGGCGGGGATGGAATGGACGCTCTTCCTGCTGGAGGTGTGGGAGGAGTGAGAGCTGTGGGAGAGGCTGGCGCGGGACTGGCCCGCGTTGTGGTCAAACTGCATCAGGCAGAAGATCAGGTCCGACGTCACCAGCTCGAACCCATAGGGCGGGTTGGTTATCACGTAGCTGGACAGAAGGAGGGGCAATGGAAAACTGAGACGTTGAGTACGTGCCCTGATTAAGTGTCCTGAGTACGTGCCCTAAGTACTTGCCCTGAGTACGTGTCCTGAGTACGTGCCCTGAGTACAAGTTCTGAGTACGTGCCCTGAGTACGTGCCCTGAGTATGAGTTCTGAGTACGTGCCCTGAGTACTTGCCCTGCGTACGTGCCCTGAGTATGTGTCCTGAGTATGTGTAAATATGCTGAGATTAACAGGAGATTCTGATTCATAACTTGGTTAATGGCCACATTCACAGTGACGTCAAAATGAAACGTGTACAGTCACTCGTCAAAATACTCACCGTTTAGTACACAGACTAGTGTGACTTTGTGTGTTTAGATGTGCGTCTCTCAATCGATAAATTCCAAAGCACAGCATGTTGTATGTTTTCAACGCTTTACAAAACAGGTCACCATAGCAACCCCCGTCCTGTAAGGCAGAGAAGCGAAACATTAAATGTGGATTTCTAACGTTCAACTGACACCTTTTACCTACAATGTTGAGCCTTGCCGAATGCTTTCTGTGATTTCCTGGGAGGTAGGTGACGATGTACAGACCCTTTCAGGTAGCAGGATCTGAGCACAACCATTTTTCCCCTAACAAGTGGGCATTGGTGGTTGCACAACTTCATTAAGGTTATAAGAATACAAAACTTGTGCTACTTGTTCACTTGGATTCCCCTTAATTAGTTACGAGAGCGGTTTCCTAAAGGACAGCAGGCAGGTATTTAAAAACAGAGGTGGTGGAAGGAGGTTTAAAGAAACAAGGCTCCAGGTCCTCGTTCTCTCTCCGATTGGCATCGATAAACCCCAGAAGTACTTCTCTGCACTGCTAGTGGAAGTGAAAAAACCCAACCAGTCACTGACCCCCAGGTCGGCGAAGGGCCCATCGTACAAGGCAAGCTGAGCGACGCGACAGCGGTCCCGGTTGGCGAGGGTCTGTGGGGTGCTGTAGCCTCCCCGTAACGCGTTCTCCTCCGCCAACAGACCCTCCAGCTCTGGGGTGGCCCCGCCGGTTACCAGCGTCCGGATCAGGGTGAGGATGTTGTCATTGAAGTACGTCTGAAAGGACGAAGACGGGAGGTTAAAGACAGCCGGAAGAGCATTTCGCAGAAAACAAAACCCTGAGCAAAGCAAATTCAAGTGTTCATTTTGCTGACAAGAATAGCGACAAAAATAATATTGAATCGCCTGTTTTTCATGTTGCAATTTAAAAAAATACAAATACCTAAATTGGTCCAATAAAAATGCATCCATTTTACGAATTAGACAAGACAAAACTCTCCTTGTGACTATAAACAGACTCGCAGGCTACTAGGATTTTCATTTGGGAGGACTGAACACAGATAATAGAAATGAATGTTGTAACTAAAATAGCGGGGCCTCAAAGTAAACTAAGAGAGGTTAAGAAACACAGTTGTGTTTAGCAGACAGATGGATACAGTAAACCCGGTTTAACCAGCTGCTGTTGTGTACCCACCTGGCTAAACCTGGCACTCAGTCTGTCTGTCTGTCTGCCTGTCCGTCTGTCCGTCTGTCTGCCTGTCCGTCTGTCTGCCTGTCCGTCTGTCTGTCCGTCTGTCCGTCTGTCTGCCTGTCCGTCTGTCTGCATGTCCGTCTGTCTGCCTGTCCGTCTGTCTGTCTGTCTGCCTGTATGTCCTTGCTTCTACATGTGACGTCTCCGTGTCTGGTTTGCTGACAGGACTAGGGAGGAGGATGATGGATGAGACGTGTCTCTTAGGTTACGGTAGATTTTTCTACAGTGAATTGCACTTGAAGGGAACTTCTGTTCTAGCCTCAGTCAAAGTGAAAGGTTGACAAATGAAGCCATCATTCCAGTTAAATTGCCAGGCTTTCTTGACTGTCCACCCATGAGATGTGTTTTGGTTTTAAATAGTTCACATTCATAGATGCACATTCATAACCGATAACTGTATTTTGTATGGCTTACTACATTTTCCTTTATTAAATACTGATACTGAGACAGCTAAACCAGCCCCACTTTGTGTTACGAACTCGGTTTCAAACCTGGGGCTGAGGCACGCCCTAGAACCATGCGTGCCCCACTACGCTAAAGGGAGAATAACCGCGTATCCGTTTCTTGGTTTTCTTACCGCACTCATTAGCGAGTCCAGCACACTGACTGCGAAGGCGGTCCCACAAGCGAAGGGCTGCGTGAGGTACAACTCTGTGTCGGGGTCGTCGTCATCATCCTGGTCGAGGAACTGCACATTGGAGTCGTTCACTGGTGGAAAAGCATACGGATGACGAGGAGCTCTACAGCAACACCACAGCGTGGGACGAAAGACGGCGTTGACGTTTTAAGCCTCTGACAGGTGAATATACAGTGCGGTACAACTCAGATCGATCCAAAGCTCCACGACAGGAAGTGAAAGGCAACAGTAACCATGCAAACAATGCAGTTTCACACACAGAGACGGCGTGAACGGGGGAACGAAGCCAAGACATCGTTCACGTTGGAAGGAGACCATGCAGCAGCGGAGGTCAGGTCCTGACACGGACCACACCAAACGCATGGTCAGACATAAAAGCTGGGTGTGGATACAGACTGTAGAGTGGATACAGCCTGGGTGTGGATACAGACTGTAGAGTGGATACAG
>JACXGK010012782.1:0-13870 GCA_016801125.1 Novumbra hubbsi | reverse complement strand
CAGCCTACATACATTTATAATTACCATTTAAAGTGCTCTGGCTCTTGTATACGCAAGTTAGTTTGGTCATTGGGCAGACCGTACCTTTCTCATGGAACACAGAATGAAGGAACCTGTGAGCTGAAACGCTGCTTTCTGAGAGGGGAGGGGCCTGGGAGGGCGTGTCGTCTGAGGAGTAGGTGGCAGCTGGGACAACATCCTGTAAGAAATAAATAATGTCACTAATGTATCTTTGTTAAGATGGTTTTGGTCTCCTTCAAGTTCTTGTGTAGAAATGTGATTATTGAGCGTTCTGAAACGGGGATAATGCAATCTATGAGAGAATCTGATCCAAACTAATCCTTAACTCGTGGCTGTGTCATTTTACTCAGGAGTTGAGTTACTAAATACGCTTTGGAGCAGGTTTGTTCTAAAGGATATGTTGCCATATAAATCTACCTAGGTAACGAGCTAGCCAACTAGCACATTTAGTTTGTTTTCTACATATGCTGTGTTGCGAAACGTTTTTTACTGAAAAACTTGACAATCCTGACTAGACTTATTTCTCCCATTTGTTGGGTGTGGTGATGTAACCATGCCAACATCAGTCCTTCAACCCTGAACTCCCTGTATTACAATTAATTGTTGAATGACACAGCCCTTCCTTGTCTACTATTGACCCAGAGACCTTAACAGATCTACTGACCGGGAGACCTTAACAGATCTACTGACCGGGAGACCTTAACAGATCTACTGACCGGGAGACCTTAACAGATCTACTGACCGGGAGACCTTAACAGATCTACTGACCGGGAGACCTTAACAGATCTACTGACAGGGAGACCTTAACAGATCTACTGACAGGGAGACCTTAACAGATCTACTGACAGGGAGACCTTAACAGATCTACTGACAGGGAGACCTTAACAGATCTACTGACCGGGAGACCTTAACAGATCTACTGACAGGGAGACCTTAACAGATCTACTGACCCGGAGACCTTAACAGATCTACTGACCCGGAGACCTTAACAGATCTACTGACCCGGAGACCTTAACAGATCTACTGACCCGGAGACCTCAACAGATCTACTGACCCGGAGACCTTAACAGATCTACTGACCCGGAGACCTCAACAGATCTAATTTCAACATGAGAGCTGCAAGTAAACAGGGACAAAGTGCTTGTATATCTAACAACATCTGTCTGTGCTGGACCTACATTCATCAGGAGATGGCAGAAGGAACAGGTGGCCTCCAGAGACCAGTCATCCATCTGCATTGGTTCACAGTCTGGAAACACACGTCACAATTAAACAAACTGAGGGCACACGTCCACACACACACAGTCCACACACACACACGTCCACACACACACACGTCCACACACACGTCCACACACACACACACGTCCACACACACACACACGTCCACACACACACACGTCCACACACACACACACACACACCAGTGTGTATAGTCTACAGATCACCAACACAAACATTTACAACATAAACACAAAATGAACGCATGCATTGCATACACAACACAAACTACCACTCACCGCTGAATATGTTCAGGTCACTGAGCAGGAACGGTCCATACACACCCTCCAGAATGCTCTCGAACCCTGCACAATAAAACACACATTAAGTACAAACACACCCTGCACAACAGAACACACATTCAGTACAAACACACCCTACAAAACAGAACACACATTCACTACAAACACACTCTGCACAACAGAACACACATTCAGTACAAACACACCCTACAAAACAGAACACACATTCAGTACAAACACACAAGCCTAGACCAAGATTGTGTTTTGGGGTCCAACTCTGATTATAGGGAACCCAAACAAAACAACAAATTAAAAGAAATTGCTTCTAAACACTCCACCTGTCATACACCAACACACACACACAGTTAATACACTGCTCAACTGGGGACATAGACACTCACACACACACACACCGATAAAAGCATAAACACAAAGCGTTAGACCACAAAAATAAATAAAGGCACACGTATTCCTCACAGCACAGCACCAAGTCAATTTCACTCCGAAGGACGTCAATCTGTTCAGTTAGGAAATATACGCAATTGTGAATAAATGTCACCTGTTTTGGTGGAAATAAAAGTGACAACAGGTGCCCTGGAGGCAACAGAGAGACACCTCCAAAAGGGGATTGGTTTGAGGCTACAGACAATGTTTCTTCCCTAATTTTGCATTTTGCTAGTGTCCATGTCACTAATGGTAGCATTCAGGTTGCACAGGTAGTCCTAACCTGGAGAGCGCATTCCATGACCGTGTGTGTCATTGCGGTCATTGTCTGGCGCGGTGGGCCCCCCCTGGCGCGGTGGGCCCCCCCTGGGTGCCTCATGTGGCCAGAGTGTGTAGGCAGGTCCTGGATGATGAAGGCATTGATGCCATTGTCTGGCCCTCACGTTTCCCAGATCTGAATCCAAATGTTATGCATCAGTGCGTCCGATGCCACCAAGTAGCACCACAGACTGTCCAGGAGCTCACTGATGCCTTGGTCCAGGTTTGGGAGGAGATCATATCCAGACGTCGGCGGGAGCGCATACAGGCACGTGGGGGCCAAACACACTACCGAGTCACATTTTGGTTTCCATTGACCGTTGTCACGTCATTTTGTTCTCAACTATTTAAACAATGTACAGTAATGATCTTTAATACATTTCCTTTGTCAAGACCCAATGTGTGATTTCGATGTTCCCTTGATTTCTTTGAGCAGTGTCATTGTGATAATACCAGGAGTGTGCAGAGAACTGGGTCATTGTGATACCAGGAGCGTGCAGAGGACTGTGTCATTGTGATACCAGGAGCGTTCAGAGGACTGTGTCATTGTGTTAATACCAGGAGCGTTCAGAGGACTGTGTCATTGTGATAATACCAGGAGCGTGCAGGGGACTGTGTCATTGTGATAATACCAGGAGCGTACAGAGGACTGGGTCATTGTGATACCAGGAGCGTTCAGAGGACTGGGTCATTGTGATAATACCAGGAGCGTACAGAGGACTGGGTCATTGTGATGATACCAGGAGCATGCAGAGGACTGGGTCATTGTGATGATACCAGGAGCATGCAGAGGACTGTTTCATTGTGATAATACCAGGAGCGTACAGAGGACTGTGTCATTGTGATGATACAAGGAGCGTGCAGAGGACTGTGTCATTGGGATGATACCAGGAGCGTACAGAGGACTGTGTCATTGTGATGATACAAGGAGCGTGCAGAGGACTGTGTCATTGGGATGATACCAGGAGCGTGCAGAGGACTGTGTCATTGTGATAATACAAGGAGCGTACAGAGGACTGTGTCATTGTGTTAATACAAGGAGCGTACAGAGGACTGTGTCATTGTGTTAATACAAGGAGCGTTCAGAGGACTGGGTCATTGTGATACCAGGAGCATGCAGAGGACTTTTTCATTGTGTTAATACAAGGAGCGTACAGAGGACTGGGTCATGGTGATAATACCTGGAGCGTGCAGAGGACTGTGTCATTGTGTTAATACCAGGAGCGTACAGAGGACTGTGTCATTGTGATACCAGGAGCGTGCAGAGGACTGGGAGTTTTAAGAATATGATCCTCAGCAGTAACCAGCCATGTATTATTTAGGATGTTATACCATATTATCCGTGCCTACTGACAGATTTTATAAATTTTCTGCCCAAGCATATGAACAGAGGAATTGATTAGTAAAGAATAAAATATTTAGTTCATTTTGATATCAGAAATGTTGTGGCGTAAGTGATGGGTGAAAAAGGCTGAACTTTGCATCTTTAAATAACAGTTTGCACCAACCCCTAAACCGGTCAACCAAAATGACAGTAAGTCGGACATAGCATTTAGGTGACCATGTTATTGATAATTAAACCAATATGCATTTCCAGCTGTCTGGATGCATTTGCTTTGAGGTGTTTGGGGTATATTTTCAATACTGAAAGGGTTTGACTAGATGGGGTCTATTTTGCAACATCAAGACACAGCAATAGACTATAATTATCTATCATACTCACCATAATGTCTATTCATGTGCCTCGGTCATAAAATACGTTTTAACCAACCAGTAACCAATTCACATTACATGGTCCAAGTCTATTAATTTACATTTAGAAAGCACAAATGAACAGTAGCTTTGACTGTTAACATGGATATGAGTTCCTTTTGTACGTGGTTCTGAAACAACGCCATTGTGAAAAAACATGAAGTCTTATCTAGCTTCCTCTCAAGGTCAAGCAAGAAGGGTTATTCTGTCCTTATGTCCACAACACCGAGCAATGGTTAAGTTCATCATCTGGAGATTTAGCCAAATATGGTCTGACGTCTATGGAAACTATACTGTATTCATATAACCAGGCATAAACTGAAGTTTAGGAGTAGGTTTTGTGAAACATCTGCAGCCATACTAGATTTTCCTCCCAGATGCTTGTAGTCAGCTTGGTTTGGCATATGTTCTGTCATCACAATAAAACGTCTGAGACCCTGTAAACCCAAGTGACTCTTCATTATTCACCCCTCTGTGACCCTGTACGCCCAAGTGACTCTTCATTATTCACCTCTATGTGACCCTGTAAACCCACGTGACACTTCATTATTCCCCCCCCTGTGACCCTGTACGCCCAAGTGACTCTTCATTATTCCCCCATATGTGACCCTGTAAACCCAAGTGACACTTCATTATTCACCCCTCTGTGACCCTGTAAGCCCACGTGACTCTTCATTATTCACCCCTCTGTGACCCTGTAAGCCCAAGTGACTCTTCATTATTCAGCCCTCTGTGACCCTGTAAGCCCACATGACCCTTCATTATTCACCCTTCTGTGACCCTGTAAACCCACGTGACTCTTCATTATTCACCCTTCTGTGAACCAAGAACAGTAGCGGAATAATTTGTAATACCGTATTTTTTGCACCTTAGGGCGCACTGTCAATGAATGGTCTATTTTCGATATTTTTTTATAAATAAAGCGCACCGGACTATAAGGCACATTAGCAGGGGGGAAAAAGCAGTCAGATAAGTCAGTCAGTCAAACTTTATTAAACGCGTTCACAATAACTTTCAACATTATTCAATGCACAGTATGTATTACTCCGCGACACTCCTGGCTACGGTAGCCGTAATGCTGCAAGCGGTGTGGCTTTGTAGTTTACCAAAGTCGTACTAAAACATTTTGACTTAGCGCCGTGAGCGCCTTGTACCACACAACCTCGCTTAGAGGTCAGTAAGCAAAACCAGAATTAATCCATATATAAAGCACTTCGGATTATAAAGCGCAAAGTTGTTTTTTTTTTTAAATTAAAGGCTTTTAAGTGCGCCCTATAGTGCAAAAAATACGGTACTTATAATAGTGATGTTTAGCAAGAACTTTTAAAGCAGGCTGGTTCGGAAAACCCATGGGCATACCATACCAGCAGATCTATCCATCTGTATATCTGCCTACCAGCAGATCTATCTACCCATGTGTATATCTTTCTACGGGGAGATACATCCATCAACCTGCCTATATCGACCCATCTGTATATCTGCCTACCAGCAGATCTATCTATCAACAAGCCTATATCTACCCATGTGTACATCTGTCTACAAGGAGATACATCCATCAACCTGCCTATATCTACCCATCTGTATATCCGTCTACCAGCAGTTCAATCCATCGGTATATCTGTCTACCAGCAGTTCAATCCATCTGTATATCTGTCTACCAGCAGATCTATCCAACTGTCTTCCAGCAGATATATCCATCTGGATATCTGTCTACCAGCAAATCTATCCATCTACCAGCAAATCTATCCATCTGTATATCTGTCCATCAACAGATCTAACTTTTGACCTGCCTATATCTACCGATCAGTATATCTGCCTACCTACCAATATCCATTAATCAATCAATCTGCCGATCTACATCTATCTGTATATCCATTTACCTGACCATATCTATCAATCAATCTGCCGATCTACATCTATCTGTATATCCATTTACCTGACCATATCTATCAATCAATCTGCCGATCTACATCTATCTGTATATCCATTTACCTGACCATATCTATCAATCAATCTGCCGATCTACATCTATCTGTATATCCATTTACCTGACCATATCTATCAATCAATCTGCCGATCTACATCCATCTGTATATCCATTTACCTGACCATATCTATCAATCAATCTGCCTATCTACGCCAGTGAAACAGACAGTGGCTCGTGAGTCCCAAACCCTAGTTGATCCCAGCCAGCTGGCCATCCACCAGTTGAAATCTGTTTGTTGCACCGCTTGACTGCAGCAGGGGGTATGCCACTACCGCCACGACAAAACCTTTTCTATTTTGGCTAAAGTGTGAGATGACGTTTTTACCCAAAGAAACTACTGAAGGCTGGAAAAATTAATAATTAGTGAAAACAGCACCCTATCTCATGTAGCAACAGGGGGCCAGCTTACAGCAGTTGACGTGACCTGATATTACAGATGAGTTTACTACGATCTTTTGTTTTTAATGGGCTGAAAAGAGCAAATGTAGGAACAAGGACAAGCTAACCTTTTTACCACCATCAGGGGGAAAACAAACTGTGCACACTGTTGTGTAGCCTACTGAAGAATGATGATTACACCCCAACGCCAGATATTTCCCCCGACCACGTATGTTTAGACAGTTCTGTTCTCATGCTTGCAATAGGCTGAACATTGAGGTTAGCACTCGCTAACAACCAGGTGAGCATTATCCTGTGGTCCAAACCTACTGCCTCTTCCACCTGTTGTTTTAAGTCATCATTGAAGGTACCAACCCGTACATCCTCATTTGGGGAAGGGGCAGTACATCCCAAAGCCCCTCTGGCCTCCAGAGGGCGCCGCAGGGCCCAATACCAGCCACTGATGGACGTTTAACGAGACTGCAATACAATTATGTTACCCTTTTTTCTGTTGCCATTTCCCAGTAGGTTTCTATTTCTAATTACAAATCCTGGTGTGAAAGTCTGACTCATTCTACGTCAGTAGACAGACACAGCCCCAATTACCTTTCACAATAACCCACAGGGTTACCCAAACCAATGCCTCCTATGTGACAACACCTGGATTAGCTTGTAGATCCAGAAGCTCTTAACGTTCTCCATGGCCCACACAAACTCACAGATACAGCCCATATCAGACCCTCTGCCCGGGAAGGTGCAGCTCGAACACACTCTGATTCTTAATGTAAAATGAAGGTGTCAATCAAATAGATTACTATTTGGTAACTTCCCTTACCAGCCAAGCCACTGCCACCACTGCCCCAGTGACTGACAAACACAGCTATTTGGTAACTTCCCTTACCAGCCAAGCCACTGCCCCAGTGACTGACAAACACAGCTATTTGGTAACTTCCCTTACCAGCCAAGCCACTGCCACCACTGCCCCAGTGACTGACAAACACAGCTATTTGGTAACTTCCCTTACCAGCCAAGCCACTGCCCCAGTGACTGACAAACACAGCTATTTGGTAACTTCCCTTACGAGCCAAGCCACTGCCACCACTGCCCCAGTGCTACTTCTGTGGCGTCAAGCCGGCCCAGGTCCCTAAAGAACAAGTTACGTTCTAAGACTCGCCTTGGTGAGAGGTCATGATCCAATGTTGTCCTAAAAGAACATAGTTACAAGAATGGAAATGCAATTGACCGGGTGTACCATTTAGCTTTCTGCATTTGAATATTGTCCACTGCACAGCACATTCAAGTGAGATGTAAAATGCCGTTCTGATTTCCATTTGCAAATAGTCAATTTTCAAAGTGCATTTTAATTATAAATTAAACTTAATTTTCTTATTTCCATTAACATTTTCATATAGTCCACTGTAAAGCTGGATACTTCTTTAAAAATAAAATGTCAAATTGTCTCAAATAATACTTATACTGAAAAAGATAATGCATTTGAGAAAATGCATGATTATTGGAATATAGTCCCCTATGTGCTTTCATAACCTACTTCATGACAATTCCGACGGCAAGAAAAATGCTAAAATGTGCCAGGCTAAGCATTTTGCTTAATAAATTACATAATTTTAATAACCATAGCGCTGTGGTCCGCCAATGCGATAACACTATTCTCGAAGGATGCATCTTCCCCTGTGGCTTGCATGTAAATACAAGCAGTTCGTGTTCGAAAAGAGGTGAGAATTACACCATGGTCACCTGTTATTCTGGTCATATTTTACTTCTCACCGAACGGTGGCGGATTTGGTGATTTTCTACTTTACCATGTGAAGTAAATGATTTCTTCAGTTGGCGGAAAGGTTCTACAGAAATCAAAAGAATTATAAAAATTAAACTCTCCTGTACACGGGTTGGGTACGATTTGCATTATAAACTTGATCAAAATATACCGTGGCCGACTGTCGTTCAAGAGCCAGTGACAGTGTCAAAGCGTCATTCTACGCCTGCTAGCTAACATTAGCAAGTTAGCCTTTTCAAATTGTTGGCACCGACAGACTTTTCGGTTAAAAATTTCCTTAACTCGACTTGGTAACATTAGCTATGATTAACGTTGCACCCACCATTACACAACCGAGCCCCCCCACAGAACCCGGAAAAAACAAACGATAAAACAAATGACACATAATAACACACCAGTTGGCGACGCGGTACAAATCACTGTTGTCACTTTTATATCATTGAGCAGCTAACTTAACATCCCAGAGCGTTACAAAACAAGAACATCGAGAGAAAGTACTGTTTTTCTAACGTTAACTACTACGTTTACCATGCGATTTGATTAACAGTTTTGCTAGTTTGGTATCCATACACCAACCGTTGAAATTGATATTATTAACGAACAAACACACGAAAGGTGGTACCTGCTGGAAGTCAAGCATTCGATTCCCGAAGGGGGAACTGGACATTCACTGGAACAGCCAAGACAGGACAAAGAAAATGGAGCCAACCGAAATGGACATGCTAACTAGCTAGCTACAGTACCTGTAATTAGCCAGCCGGCTAAACTGCCCATTTGATGCCATTGACGGTCAAGCTAGGTGGCTAGTTAGTTTGCACGGTAACTAGCATTAATTGCTACCGCAAAACGGGGGTAGCAAACTAGCTAACGACTGTTAGCCCGGTTGCAGCGCAAAGACCGTGCAAGTTCACAATCTCGCTTTGCATTTGAGATGGAATCCCATCAAATTGATCCATCAAATGATGCATTGTTTCTTACCCACGCAGTGTATTAGTTTGTTCCGCCAGGAATCGAGTTCCCGCCGTAATCCTTTCCTTTCGACCGTGCATTTGGAGCTGCGGCACTGAGCAGCCATTCTGCCTCCCCCCTGCTCTTGCTTGGTTCTGGCGTGACGTAACCAGCAGCGTATACCCTCATTCACCATGTAGGAACCTAGTAATTACATCTTTGTTTGGTATAAATGCAGGTGAGCGCCGATCCAACACGTACATTCAACCAGGAAACTCGAGTTGATATTGTATTCACGTAATGTCAGTCAGTCTGACATGATTGTTCGCTATTAATAACAGCTATGTCAAGGGTTAGTATACCTAGTAGCTTACTAGTTCATATCCTAACCAGGATGTTAAACGTTAGGAAAATAGGACTTTTCGCCCATGCAATTGTGTTGTAACTCTCTGTAGCTTTACGGTAGCTGCGAACGTATGATAACCGTGATTTGTGTGGTTTAACCAACTACGATTTAACACCGTCAGAGTGCCCTGAAGAAGCACTTATTTTATTTGGATGAACGTTCAATGTGTTTAGGGGTATAGCGTTTCAAAACTCACGCCACCAGACGCTGAACATCCGACGCATATATGGGACTACAGCATTTCTAGTGGACTGGGCGCACACACATCCAAACCAACACATTTGCATATCCGCATACTAAATCAGTGTAATAAAGTGTATGTATATGTCACGATTACTGGAGATAATTGTATTGAACTTTTTATATAATTACTTCTAGATGTATACCTTACTATCTACAGGATTTTATAACATTGCTGTTGCAGTTGTCCGGCAAGATAGCTCTTGTCATTAAGAATGTGTCCCACGATTTAAGCACACTATTTCCCACTTTTTAGTCCCACTAAAATGAACGGAAATAATAACATTTCCATCCCGACCATGGGAGCCAAAACTATTTGGCCTTTTATTTTTCGTAACCGGAAAGCCAAATCGTGTTGATAGTTTACTCTTCCCTCCATAAGTGAGCTACTCCTCAGTACCAAACATATAGTCGAAAGAGGAAAGTCAAGAGCTAACATTAGCATGAATCATCGGTGTAGCACCTGGTACCTGGTTTAAGCACCAGTAGGATAACAGCATAAGCTGGTTCACAGGAAATTATGAATGTGAATAATTGTACCCATAACCCTGGACACAGACCACATGTCCATAATGAACACCATTGCTTCCCCCAGACCCGTCCCAACCTATTTCCCAGCACGCCTAAATCTCCCAAAGGTCATCTAGGGTTTGCCAGAATTATTTGTGAGTTTTAGGCTCAAGCCACGTTCCCACGTGTAATAAATTATTCAACCACTAGGGGGCATAAGATACCTATGTGTTTTTCTGTAACTCGTTGTGACCAAATTCAAATTTTTTGCTCTAATAGATCATCTTGGGAATTCTTTATTGTGCAAAGGTAGTGGTTGTGAAATGTAATATGATAAGAGATAAGCTTTTCAGTAAAACCACTTGCATTTTATTAACCTTTACCTTTTGTTTAATCAATAATAAATAATAAATCCATCACAAAAACACTTGATTCAGAAATAAATGCTGAGAGGAAGGGAAAATAAGTGTGTTTGTTTGTTTGTCTTATAAAGACTAACAGTGTAGGAAACGGAAATAGAGAGAGACGGAGAGAGGGTGAGAGACTGACGAGAGAGAGAGAAAGAGGGTGAGAGAGAGACAGATATGGACAGAAAGATAAAGGGAGAGAGAGACAGATGTACAGAAAGATAAAGGGAGAGAGAGACAGATGTACAGAAAGATAAAGGGAGAGAGACAGATGTACAGAAAGATAAAGGGAGAGAGACAGATGTACAGAAAGATAAAGGGAGAGAGACAGATATGGACAGAGGGAGTGAGAGACAGAGAGAGGGTGAGAGACTGACGAGAGAGAGAAAGAGGGTGAGAGTGAGAGACAGATGTACAGAAAGATAAAGTGAGAGAGAGACGGATAAGGACAGCGGGAGGGAGGTTGAAAGAGACAGCAACTGTCAGGTCTCCAGCTGGAATGCGTTGTCACGGTGACTTAGAGCGCCGTCGTCGTGGAGATGGTGATGAAAGACGGCGCCTGGTGAAGGGCATTCTGCGCCGGAGCGTGACCAACAGCACACAGACTCAGGCACAAAGACCCGCACACACACCACACCCCCCTCCTGAGGGACACAGGCGTTTATCGTGGTGTGTGTAACTCAGTGAGTGTGTACAGTACCCTCCACTGATATGAGGTGTGTGTGGAACTCAGTGAGTGTGTACAGTACCCTCCACTGATATGAGGTGTGTGTGGAACTCAGTGAGTGTGTACAGTACCCTCCACTGGTATGAGGTGTGTGTGGAACTCAGTGAGTGTGTACAGTACCCTCCACTGATATGAGGTGTGTGTGTAACTCAGTGAGTGTGTACAGTACCCTCCACTGATATGAGGTGTGTGTGGAACTCAGTGAGTGTGTACAGTACCCTCCACTGATATGAGGTGTGTGTGTGTGTGTGTAACTGAGTGAGTGTGTACAGTACCCTCCACTGATATGAAGTGTGTGTGTGTAACTCAGTTAGTGTGTACAGTACCCTCCACTGATATGAGGTGTGTGTGTGTGTAACTGAGTGAGTGTATACAGTACCCTCCACTGATTTGAGGTGTGTGTGTCTGTGTGTAATTGAGTGAGTGTACAGTACCCTCCACTGATATGAGGTGTGTGTGTGTATGTAACTGAGTGAGTGTATACAGTACCCTCCACTTATATGAGGTGTGTGTGTCTGGGTGTAACTGAGTGAGTGTGTACAGTACCCTCCACTGATATGATGTGTGTGTAACTGAGTGAGTGTGTACAGTACACTCCACTGATATGATGTGTGTGTAACTGAGTGAGTGTGTACAGTACCCTCCACTGATATGAGGTGTGTGTGTGTGGGTGTAACTGAGTGAGTGTATACAGTACCCTGTGTGTGGGTGTAGTGAGGTGTGCGTGAATCCGTGTGTGTAGTGAGGTGTGTGAACATGTGGTGTGTGTGTGTAGAAAGGTGTGTGTGAACCTGTGTGTGTAGTGAGGTGTGTGTGTATCTGTGTGTGTAGTGACGTGTGTGAATCTGTGGTGTGTGTAGTGAGGTGTGTGTGTATCTGTGTGTGTAGTGACGTGTGTGAATCTGTGGTGTGTGTAGTGAGGTGTGTGTATATCTGTGTGTGTAGTGACGTGTGTGAATCTGTGGTGTGTGTAGTGAGGTGTGTGTGTAGAGAACAACAGTGCTGTTGAAGGAAGCCTCCCATAACTCCATTCTCTGACCAGCTGGTTTAACTGGCACCATATGTCCTTGCCTCTCGTCCTGCGTTCTGTCTCTTTCTCCCTCTGAGAGTTGGGTGCCTGGGGGGCCTCCTACTGTTTAAGGGGTGAAGGTGAACTCATAACGGGTGGGGGGCACTAGAGGTGGAGGAGGTCAGTTGGGCTGGGGGTGCATGGGGCCACCTTTTGCCTCGGGGCTCCAGGAGGGGGAAAGATCGGAGAGGCCCAAACTAAAAGCACACCCAAGGTCAAGTGCACTCCTTCGCTTTGCACAGAGAAACCTCTGTGTGTGTGTTTGTGTGTGTGTGTGGTAATAAATCACACAGTAATAAATACTTTATCTCTTTCCCTACTGCTCTCTCTCTTTTCTATTTTTCTGTTTCTATAATTCTTCCTCTCTTTCCTCGCTCTCTCCCTGCGTACATTATTTACATATTTGTTTTAGTTTCCAAGTCTGCAACAGAAAAGCCAGCCTGAATATGGACGTCATCATTGCGGGACTTGGAGGTCATTCCACAACATCACTAGTGTTGACTTTCTCAATCATAGAGATGGTCAGAGAGCTCCCCTTCTTGTGTGCATAGTTATGGTGTGTGTGAGCCCGGACAGCTATGGTAGCTTGATCTCCGTATTCCATGTCTCATGTTAATGTTTGACATTTTATTTTAATTTGATATTACTGTTCAAAAATCACTTTTTATTATAATACATAAATAACTTTTTATGTTTGGATAAAAAATAAAAGTGACTACAAACATAAGCTAACAGTGTGGGTCTTTGTAAAGAATATTTTATTATTTTCTGATATTTTCAAAATAACAGTAAATATGATTTAGTATTGCATGAGGAATAAATAGTTGCCTTTTGCTATTGTGCCTAGGTACTAGGTCAGTCTGTTCTAGCTCAGTCCCTAGTTTTAGAGTGTTATATTATTGTGCCTGGGTACTAGGTCAGTCTGTTCTAGCTCAGTCCCTAGTTTTAGAGTGTTATATTATTGTGCCTGGGTACTAGGTCAGTCTGTTCTAGCTCAGTCCCTAGTTTTAGAGTGTTATATTATTGTGCCTGGGTACTAGGTCAGTCTGTTCTAGCTCAGTCCATAATTTTATGGTACTATATTATTATGCCTGGCAACTAGGTACAGACTGTCCTATTCTAGCCTTTTAATAAGACGACTGGTTGTTGAGGGTCTAGCGGATGATTCTAGCCTTTTAATAAGATAACTCGTTATTGAGGGTCTAGCGGATGATTCTAGCCTTTTAATAAGATAACTCGTTATTGAGGGTCTAGCGGATGATTCTAGCCTTTTAATAAGATAACTCGTTATTGAGGGTCTAGCGGATGATTCTAGCCTTTTAATAAGATAACTCGTTATTGAGGG
>JACXGK010012781.1:0-13852 GCA_016801125.1 Novumbra hubbsi | reverse complement strand
GGCAGACACAAAGAGACAGAGAGGATGAGAAGGAGGCAGACACAAAGAGACAGAGAGGATGAGAAGGAGGCAGACATAGAGAGAGACAGAGAGGATGAGAAGGAGGCAGACACAAAGAGACATAGAGGATGAGAAGGAGGCAGACACAAAGAGACAGAGAGGATGAGAAGGAGGCAGACACAAAGAGACATAGAGGATGAGAAGGAGGCAGACATAGAGAGAGACAGAGAGGATGAGAAGGAGGCAGACACAAAGAGACAGAGTGGTGACTGTTTGAGACAAGGAGATGGTCTAAAATGTGATTGTAAAAACAGATCCACAAGCCACTTATGCTCTATGAAACATGTCTATTGCAAACATCTTTTCAACTTAGTGCCGATTTCGAAGATCGAGTGTCCTCTTTTCCTATGGGAAATAATATCATGATAATGCAGGTGTACAGTGGGTTGACGCTGTACTCGGTGACTAACCTTTAAACAGATGGATCACTGCTTCCGGTTTGACGTCCGGACTAATGCATGTCACCGTGTAGCTCCTCCCTGCTACCCACGACTCGGTGGTCTCAAGCTCAAAATAAAGCTTAGAGGGAGGAACTGAGGGGTGAACAGAAAACCGTGGACCGTCAGCATTGTTCTGTGTCACAATGAGATGTGCTGCATAAATACATCCCGGACTGGGTCAACCCTGTGTTTACAGAGTGGGAATGGACCCATTCTAACACTGGAGACCATTAGAGGAAGACGCTTGTATGAAACTCATTTTGTTATAGTCTTGGAAAATAAGTGCCTTCATATGATTAGCATAGCGCCCAGTAGATAAGATTGTAATGCGCATACAGAGATGGGTTGGTGATGAAACCAGGCAGATGCTAATCTGTTATAGCACCATACTGTTCTCAGATCACCCCCCAGCTGAATACGTGCTTACACAGCAGATCAAAGCTCCTTCCAATACTTAGTCTCCCTGTCTTTCACTTCTTTGTGGTCATGCAGGGAATCCAGATGAAGAAAAGTCTGTTGAATAGAGCGGAATAGAATTCTGAGAGAAACCACCGCCTGATTTGCTCATCAACTAGCAGGCATGAACACCAATAAAGTGCAACCGGGTAACGCATAAAACACCTGAGATGCGTCACAGACTTATCAGCAAGACCACACCAATCAGATTATTTTTTGATGATCACTTCCAGACATCTCATCTGCTTTTCGCTCCTGCAGCCGCTTCCCAGTATGTTTTGGACTGTTTTGCATGTGCCCTAGCCTTCCTCTGTTTCAAGTGTTGTTTTCCACGTTACTAGGGGGATAGGTAAAGTTAACCATCTACATTGTTATGTTACTCAAAGATGGCAGTGAGCTATCCAGAAGGCTTTTGTTAAATTCTGATAATTGGTATATTAATGGTCGAACTGCCTGAATTGACGTTCACTCATGAATTGCACATGATCAACATCATATACTCCACACAAGCTTTCAAAAGGACAGGATAAATACACAGAACGAAAGATGTAAAGATTTGAGGAAGATTTTAACCGATATTTTACCAAGCTGTACGCTTTATTTGAGTGGGTGTGAGCTAACAGAGCCCACAGGAAACAAAGGCCATGTTTACTTTTCAACTGATATCAACCGGCAGCTTGAATCACTGAGAATATAGAGAGAAGAGAACGATGAGAAACATACAGAGAGAAACAAATGAAAAAGAAAGAAAAGAGGAACAAAGAAAACTCAGCAGCAGACAGAAATACAATAAAGCCAAGATCTGTTTCATCAAGGAATAATTCCCTTCATCCGCTGCTGAATGGCGACATAAATGCAATGCTTATGCCTGGCTAAATAGAACACAAGCTCGTCAGTCATCCAGTCAGCCAGGCAGGCGGTTTGCTCTCCTCTGTCTTAGGGTAATTAATCTAGTGTCACCAGGAGGAGCTGTTGCCACTAGGAGGAGCTGTTGCAGTGTGAAGCAGAGTAGCCCTATTGGCTCCTGGCCTGCTATTGAGACAGATGAGATGTGGCTGCAGCTTTAAACTGATTTAAAGGAAGCAATTGGATCTGTGTGGACTGTGATGGGTTACCCAGAGCACCGCAGAGGCACACACTGAAATAATGACATGCATTTATTTGTGTGTTTCTCCCCCCCCCCCCCCTCCCCTTCTCTGTCTCCACTTCCCGAGCCGATGACCGGACCGCGCATTCATTGGCAGGCCCCTGCACTGTCAATCCCATGTGATTCACACCGCTGCATCACTTGTTGTGCTCCAAGAGTGTCTTGCCGACTAACAAATCTCCTTAAATAAGAATAATGATATGTTCGCAAACGAGCCGGGCAGGTATCTCATTTCTCCTCTCTCCCTCTCTCTCTCACACTCGCCTCCTCTTCCAGTCTTCCGTTCAGTCCATCAGCCCCTTATCCCCCCCCCGATCTTCTCCCAGCCTTGCTAACCCTCCCTCCCCCTCTCGTTCTCTATCACTGCGGTTAAATCTGCAGGGGGAGGGGCCTCATCGTGCGTTGGGATTTAAAAGTGCTGTATCCACCACGGACCATGTGACCCCAATGAGCCCCACCTGAGTCCCCCCCACAGTCTCTACTAACACACGCACACACAAATCCACACACACACACCTACACGCGAAAACACACACCTATTCACTTTGGCAAATGGTATATGTGCAAACGCACACAAACAAAACCAAACACAGACAGACATGCAGCCGCTTTGCTCCCATCAAGGCAAGAGACAGCGGGCTGCAATGTCCGTGTCATTAGAGAAATATAGACAGACAGATTTGATAAGGCAGACACGAAGCTGAGTAGCGCCGACACACTGATAAGCACACGCACCTACTCCAACGCGTCTAGAAACACAGACGGAGTCCAAACCAGGATTCTCCACGGCCAAGCTTTCTGGTACCGGTTGCTCTGTATGCTATCTGAACAGGCTGACTACAAAAGGGGGAGCGGTTGACTATAAAGTAACTTCATAGAGATCACTAAAGGTCCAACGACCCGTCTGAGGAAGAATATAACAAAGATGTAAACATGTACGCTGTTTAGAGAGTTGTCTTTGACTGTCACACACGCACAACACAGGTTGACTCTTCTGAGGACATGTGCCTGTGTTGGCTCACTAGCTCAAACCAGACATGCATGCATTTACACATGGCCATGCACATATGAGCAAGCAACACACTCACGCTTGCACACACAACGGACTCAGGTGTGGGTGCTCTCAGGCTGAAAGCCATTGGTGCAGTCCCCTTTCATCCTCTCCCCCCTCCACCGTTCTCCCCAGTGCGGAGCAGGAAGTGGAGCAGGTGTCCAGGACCCAAATAGCTCCTCAGTCAATCTTTTTCTCCTTCATCTTTTAGGCACATTACATAACACGGAACATCTTACTCAACAAACACAACACCCCTCATCCCAAAATCCCATATCTCTTGTCACACATAAACAGAAATGGTACCAGAGTCATAAAACAACAACATGGCCTAAACTCCTTCTCATTGTGGAAGCAAGGCACATTCTGTATCTAACTAAGGCCCTACCTGCCTCGGGCAGCTATAACCATTTACTCAGCGTGTTGACATAGACGGGCTTTCGCAAAGGCAGACAGAGCAAACGTATACCTATTGAACAAAGTCACTCTGCCCTCAATTTTGCTTTTGTAAGTTCCACCATTTATGAGTTATTACATTATTCATTACGGAGTGGCAAAGGCTCATTATATATACCTATCCAGCGCTAAACTTGTTAGCCAACCGCCAGAACCTCACCCCTTCTACATGGCACAGTTTGTTGTGTACCTCTTTAACCTCCAACCAACACTGATAACAAGCTTAACAACTCCCTTTGCCCCAATCCTCGTATCCACTCCCACAGAAATACCTTACCGCAGCTTATGTATGAGCAATACATTCTTAAAAATGAGGACACATCAAACAAAAATATTTGGAATAATATTTGCAGGATCTGGATACAGGGAGGCCTGTGCTTAGAGGGAGTGAGAGAGAGAGGGGGGGGAAGGGAAATAATGACTTGTTAATTAATAGGATTAAATGGTAAAACTAATGGTTTCAACCAGGAGACAGTGGCTGTGTCAGGTGTGCTGGTGTTCTGACAGGTGCGTGGGTCGGGATGGGGCTGCGCGGTACTGGAGGAGGGTGCTGGGTTGGGGGAGAGGTTGTTATTGTGGTGGATTACTTGCTGCCACTTGATCTGCCTATTGCCATAATCCTCTATCCAAACTCGACAGGAAGGGAAAACACACAGGAGTTATGTCTCCCTCGATAGAAATGTCTCAAAAGCGTCTCTTTGTTAACAGCAGCGCGAGGACTTAATGACATCGGTGTGCTTTCCTCTCAGCTGTTAGCTGCCGGCGGTAATCCATCTTCAGTTAACTGGTCATGGTACCCAGAACCCACTATTCTGACAGCGAGGATCCAAACAGAGACCAAGGCTGGGTTCCCTGTTTTCTATTTTCTTTATCTGTCTCTCTCCGTTTTACACGTCTATCTTTCTCCCCATTCGCACGATTCCTCTCTTCCTCTCCCTTTCCCACCTCCCTCATAAGTGGTCAAGTAGTGTGTTATAAGAGTGTTCTATTGTTTTGATGTGTGTTTTAATCCGAAAAGTGTAATCACAGGAGCTTCGGCAGTCTGGAGGATGTCTTAACTCATTGCGAGGCTTATTTCAGTCATGGGTTGTATAAGACTGGCTTTGCTTCTAACCCAGTATACTCATCAACTTATCAAGTTCAGGAATGTGATTAGATCTCAGTAGTACACTGTGCACATAAGGTCATTTCAACTTGGACGATTGGATAATTTAGCTGAGAAATTGAACAACTCTTTTAAATGGACAATGTGTTTTAGTGTCAATTTAAACCATCACAATTGTGTGAATAAAACTTGCATTTATGTATACAGTTATATAACTGACAGTATTTTTTATTACATATTACATAGTGCAGTGTTGAGCCTACATAAGACAATCTTAGTTACATTGTCCTCAACGTGTTGGAATGGAAATCTTACTAATTTTAAGGTTGAATGAATATGTTCCATTAGTTTTTAACAGAGTGGTGCTGAACCAGATATCTGCAAATCATGTGGGTCTGAAGACTACTGCAGTAAAGTCTAGCTTCAGGTCTGTGGCCTTAGGCAAGAGGTTCTTATGTCCGGCTGCCCATTCGTCTGGCTGTCTATTTGAGTGTTTCAGTAAATCTATTTGTCATGGAATGTCAGGTGCAAGAAACATTCCATGTTCCAGAGAAAACAATATGCAAGGATCGAAGCAGGGATGTGTGGGATACTTTAGATCTGAGCATGTTGGACAGATAGAAGAGCTATAGGTCTTGACGAGTTCAAAACCCCTCCAGCCAAACTACTACAAATACACTCTTCTGACACCCTGACCTCTCCGATCCGGGTCTGGTACCTCATAGGAAACCCGTGTGGATTGCCTACACCCACTGTGAGTGTGTGTTGTCTTTACACACAACAGGCTTCTAGTCACGCGGGTGATGAATGTGGGACTGAGTCCTGCTGTAGTTGCAGGTGTACAAAAGGAGAGCCTGCTAAATAGCGGGGGAGTGAGGAGAGCAGGGGTTCACACGTCCATCCTTTCTCTCAAACTATCCCATCGACGTCAGAAAAAAAACTTCTCCCTTCCCCGGAGAGAGAGGCAGCTAGAGTCACCAAGGCAACCCCCACCCCCAAGTAAACACACTTCTCCATGGTCACGGAAATGAAAGGCCCACAGAGGAAGGATGGAGAGAAAGGAGGGAATGGAGAAGGGGGGAACTAAATACACTGTGGAGGGAGAAGAAAAGCCTTTTCAGAGTCACTGCACTCTCCACATATGGCCCGGCTCCCACAAGTAAGAAGCCAGAGAGCCAGCGCTGGGAGAGAGAGAGGAGAAACAGAGGGAGAAAGGAGAGATGAGAGAATGAGAGAGTGTGCTGTTCATCATAAAGTGACAACAGGCGGCCTGGTGTACTCGCACAATTACATCCATTCCTGCCCACGTCTGTGTGGGAACTTTTCATTCACTCCCATTCTCTTATGATTTACTTCTCCAGGAGTCACTGACACACGGCAATATTAGTGGCTGTTAGGGACAAGAAGTGTGTATATGCCTGTGTATGTGTGTGTGTTGTTGTGAGTGGACTCATGTGTTGGTACTCTTTATGGGCATTTTAATATTTAATAAACAGATTCTAAAATGAATTATATTATAATAGATTATGGATTAATTATATATATATATATATATATATATATAAAATGACAAGAGTATTGGGACACCTACACATTACCCCTACATGAGCTTGTATGACAGCCAGTTCTAAATCCATAGGCATAAATATTAAGTTGGTCCACCCCTTTGCAGCAATACCAGCTTTTACTCTTCTGTGAAGGGTGTGTCTGTACAGGCACAGTCATGCTGGAATAAAAAAGGGCCTTTCCAAAACTGTTTCCACAAAGCATAGAATTATCCATACTGTCTTGGCAAACTGAAGCATTAACATTTTTCTTCAATGGAACTAAGGGGCCTAAGCCACCTCCAGAAAAACAGCCCCATAGCATTATCCCTCCTCCACCTAACTTTACAATGTAGTCAGGCAGAAAACATTCTCCTGGCATTCGCAAAACTCTGACTTGTCCATCAAACTGCCAGATAGAGAAGGGTAATTTGTCACACCACAGAACACATTTCCACTAATCTAGAGTCCAGTGGCGCCTGCTTTACGCCGCTCCATCCAACGCTTGGCATTGTGCTTGGTGATGTAAGGCTTGCATACAGCTGCTCGACCATGGAAACCCATGCAAAGAAGCTCCCGGCACATAGTTTTAGTGCTGATGTTAATGCCAGAGGAGGTTTGGAACTCTTGGCAACTTTTATGCACTATGCACCTCAGCAGCTCTGTAAATTTACATAGGCTGCCACTTCGTGTCTGAGATGCCATGGTCCCCAAACGCTTCCACTTTGCAATAATACCACTTACAGTTGATTGTGGAATATCTAGGAGGGAAGTAATTATTTCACAAATGTTTGTAAAGGCCGACTGCATAGCTTGGTACTTGATTTTGTACACCTGTGCCAATGGGACTGAATGAAACACCTGAATGCAATGATTAAGATGGGTGGCCAGGGTCCAAAATGTACTTTTTGTCATACCAGCCAAGGCGGCTGGTAGAAGAAAACATACCAGCCAGAAATGTTAAGTTGTTCAGTTTGTTTGATCAGTGCGATTCTTTGTTGGAGTTAGCCTGGGGTGCAAATCCTCAGTTGTATGGGTTGTCGCTCCTTTTTGTTTGAGTTTAGTTAATAGTTTACCCTTCCGTGACCAATAAAAAGGATGCCTACTTCTATATCTGTTCACCGTGTCCTGCCTTCAATGAACCATCACACGTATGCGATTTTTTTAATCAACATATTAGTAGAGTGCAGTAATCAAGGTAGTAACATTAACTTCATGCAGAAATATTTATTCAACTGTTTAAACACTAAAGTGTATCATATTAGAATTAATACATTTGGTGGTAGGCCTATTACGCCTTTAAGTGCAATCAGGATAATTAATTACGAGCAAGTAGAACTATATAAAATTATATGAATTATTAGCTAAAAAGTATTAACTATATGACAGTGACCAATATGCTAACAAAACAATTAAACAACATAAAAAATGTGGATATGATGAGATCTTGGTGTGTGCTGTGTAATATTTTATATAATAAAACACATATTAAATCAACTTACTCGCACATCCACTCGAAATCCAAATAGCGTCTCGCTTTCTTGGCAATGGCATGTGTGGTTTGGAAAAGAATGGTCATTTTCTTAGCGTTAGCATTATACAGTTTGTGAGCGTTTTATTTGGTCTCCTCGGCCTGAACAATTTTGTTTTTATTTGGAGGCTACACTTTATTTGGTGGTCTACACAGGATGGCTGGGTTAGCTTAAACAGTCAACATGTTGGCTTACCTGAGATTTTAGCTACTGTATCACAAGAAAAGCTTTTGATGACAGATGCAATTAATGTTATGTACTACGCACAAGCACCTCACATGAAGCGCCGCTGATCCAACAGATTGAAGTGACAGCAAGACAGCTGCTTTCTCCAGCGCGTGCACAATTTACCGGCATTTAGTGACTAGCAAAACTTTTTTCCATATAGTGTAAATTAAAATGAACATCGTGATTTCAGGCCCAAAATAAGCCTATTGGCTAAAGGTAACCTACATGTGAATAGCAAAAAATAACACACCTCCATATTGCAGGGCTTTCCTGTATGTGCTGCTACAACACCTACCTTCACTGGATTAAAGCTGCCTATCCAAATTGAATGAATATTTAACAAATCCCCTTTTAAATGTAGATTATAAATCAAGAGGTCCAGTGAGTGGCTGAGCCTCTGAAGATTTGCATACATACAGTACATTATTGGCATGCTTTGTCTTGAATGATATGACCCCCACACCCGCTGTGCCCCCCTGTGGAGTAGCGGTGGTTTGGCTCACTTTGCACATTGATCCAAACTGTACGGGAGATGATTGCCTGGCTGCTCTCGGACTGGCCCACCTGGCATTCGTAGGGGCCATCATCTTCCAGTTCGGCTTTCTCAATCTGGAGATGGTACTGTCCTGGAGAGTGAAGAGACACAAAGACACAATGACAAGTGTCATTCATGTAGTAATGACACATTATCTTGTAATTGCAAGGCTTTATACAATGAACTATAATTACAATGAGAGGTGGTCCATTTAGTCTCTCCACCACTCTTCATCTGAAATTGCTCTCATTGTGCACATCTATGAACGTTTACTTACTAAGCCCCTTGAATCTATGTGGCGCTCGTTCTTAAAACCACTGTGCTTTGTGCTTTGGATTGCTTTCAACTGAAAAAATATGGTTGAATAAACACAGATGTTTTGTTTGTGAAATGAAAGACTTGAATATAAGTAATTCTGACAGATTGTGTCTTTGGTAGTGAGCTGTTATAATTCTGTGAATTCGACATAATGGCTCTCTGCCTCATTGTTACCTACTGTATGCCGGCTGGTAGGATGCTAATTTATCTGGCATCAAGACAAAACACTTTGGAAAGAGGAGAGAGATTCTAGTATTGACATTGGACTGCTATGAGAGAGCAACACATACTGAGGAGAATTTTAACCCAAGTTACAGACTGGAAACCCCTCTGTTTATACTACAAGAGGATTCAATTCATTAAACATAATATTTGGCATTGGGTGCTCATATGCTTGGACCTTTGGCTTGCAACTTGATCTCACGCCTTGTTGCTTTACCAGTAGGCCATGTAATATTGAGAAATGTTTTCTAATACACACACAATAAAGAGGAATTTCCTAGCTGGTGTAGTGTGTGAAGTATGGCTCCTGTAGATCTGATTTATGTTGGAGGGAATAGGGTGGGTATTGATTTGAACAAACAAAGAGCCTCTCCGTCTTTATTTCCCTCCAGATAATGTCTTGACATCCAAGGGTTAATTTGTTTGAATGATACCATAAAATGTGTGGATTATAGGATGTTCTGGGTCTGGGAGTTTTTGTTTCTGCTTTGACTCACAATGTGCTGAGAAAAAACCTATTGGTGCTAGAAAAGCATGTATAAAACCAAACAGCAGCAAGTTCCACATCTCTGCAATCATACAGTGGCAAGGAAAAAAGTTTTATTACAAATAATTAGACGTATTAGGAATTTTCCTCTTTCCTGAAAAGACTTCCAGTGAATGCAGCGATCAGCTAGCAGTGCGTGTGGGCAATGCATGAGTGGTGCTGACAATCAGTGAGAAGGGTTGACATGTGGCGTCAAATGCTAATTCTTGTACATTTGGAATCCATAGAGTGCATGTAAGAGGAACACGTTTCTTACAGTGTGTGTGTGTGTGTGTGTGCCTGTGTGTAGACGCCAGTCTGTACCTAGATGTCCGTGAGCTCTGATGTGCCACTCAGCTTGTGGCGACGTGGAAACGCACCATGTGTCTCGATGCTGGTTGATCATGAGCAGATGTTATGCTCTTATTTAGGATTAACTTCTAATTTTTGATTACTTTTTATGGGCGCTGTGCGCAGATCTGGCTGCACGTTTTATTCTCATCCACATTACACTGAGCCGAATGCTCTCTTTGTTCCATCAGCTCCCCATTATTTACATCTAAAGAGGACAATGGTGGTACATGGAAGCCACATCTCAGTCTTTGCCTGGTCTCTGTGGTAAACGTGTTCCTGCCTACCACTGTCTTATGTATACATCAAGACAATTACAGTTTGTGGATTACTGGAATTATGTCTCCTGTATCCACTACACAGAGGAAACAAATGGTCATCTTCATAGGACACAACCTGTATTTTGAAAACCAAGAAATGAATACACAAGTTAGAGCAATGCCACAATGTGGGAACTATTGACCATTTTGTCATGTTTATGTACGTTGTTAAATTTGTAGCCTGCATTCTGCGACGGCTGTCTCTCTTCAATTTTTTTTTTTTAATGAATCTCCCATTTTTGTCTATAAGTAGAATCAGTATAATACTCCAGTAAAACATGCTTTGATGACATGGTTGACATGTCTGCATATACATGACACATGACAGCACCCTTTACAACCAGTGGCTGGAAATCCTACAATGCATCTCTAAGTCAAATAAAGAAATTCCTCATATTCATATCTTCATATGAGTTATCTACCACTCAGTGTTAGCTAGTCTGCATCTGCTCAAACTATAAAAGCTAAATTGTCCTTGGGCTACTACCGGTTCATTGAAGAACGTCATAAAACCTAATTTTGCTACCCATTTCTTCTATGTTAATGAAATATATTTGTACTTTCTAATTAGAACTGACATCAACTCTAAGCTGAGATATATGTCTGGATCCTAGTTCAACTATACCATCAGGTCCAAAGTCCAAGCCAGGTTCTCACCTCTTTTATGGTCCCCCAACATGCGGTAGCGAGGGAACCCCGGAAGGCTCTGCTCGGGCCCCAGAAGGAGGCCATCCTTTACCCACTGGACAGCCCCTGAGGGCCTCAGGACCTCACACCTCAGCACCACCGTTGCCCCTGCACGCACTGTAATGTTCCTGGGCTGGATCTTGAATGCCTGCTGGGCCTCCACCTCAATCACACCTAGAGAAGAATGGCATAGTGAGAAAAGACAAGAAAGACTTTTGGGGATAGAACTTTCTTTCTTTTTTTCATTGATGTGATAAAGGAAAATAGTGAGAGGAGGAAGATGGGAAAGTGAGGAGTAAAGACACAGCTGCACATTGCTATGACTGAGGCAACTCTGTAGAGTTTGGTCCCGTTATTCATCACTGCATACATTTTATAGATGGGAAATTGGAGCAATTCTGTCAATAGTGTAATTACTGCAAATTAAACCATTAAACCCCAACTCAGCCCAAGGAACAAGGATAGGAAAGAAGATTGGGGGGAGGGGATGAGAAAGGAGGTGGAGGGGGGTCACCGAAGCCTCTTCAGCTAACAGATGAGACAAATGCTGTTTGTTTAATCCCCTCGTTTATCATAAGTTATGTTGGGGGGTCCAAATGGCATCTGAAGGGGGCAGGTCTGGACTGCAGGCGGATTCTTTTATTACAGAGCCATGCTGTTGAGATAGGTACAGTATGTGGTTTGGCATTGTCCTGCTGAAATTAGCAATGACTTCCCTGAAAAAGACATTGTCTGAATGGCAGTATATGTTACTCCATAACCTATATGTATTGTTCAGCATTATTATTACCTCCACAGATTTGCAAGTGACCTCTGCCATGTGCACTAATGCACCCCCATACCACCACACCACCGCGTCCATGATTCCTGAAAATATTCTCACATTTTAAATTCTCAGACCTCAGGACAGTCTTCCACTATGCCTCAGTCCGTTTAAAATGAGCTTGGGCCCAGGGAAGGTGGCAGCGTTTCTGGATGTTGTTTATGTATGGTTTCTTCTTTGCATGGCAGAGTTGTAACTTGCATTTGTGGATGCTGTGACGTGCTGTGTTCACAGACACTGGAGCCCATGCAGTGTAATGTCTGCTCTGTCTGTTGCCGTCTGTGGGCCCCAAAAATCATGACAATCCAAAATTGGTTTTCACACTTATCCCAGAGATTACTCCAGATTCTCTGAATCTTTTAAGGAAATGATGTTCTGTAGATGATGAGATCCCCAAGCTATTTGCAATTCTACGTTGTGATACATTATTCTTGAACTGTGGCACTATTTCAGTTCCCCCTTCTGTCACCTAGGTTCCTGATCACTGTTTCTATTTAAGTACTGCGTTCCCTCACCTGTGTTCCTGATCACTGTCCTTATTTAAGTTCCTAATTCCCTCTTGCATCTTGTCGTCATTGTAATGGATTCTGTTTTTTGGAAACACTGTTCTGTTCAGCTCTGTTTTTAGTTTAGTTGCATCAAAGCTCTTTGGTTGAAGGTTCTACATTTCCCTGCCTCCTACCTACCTACCTTACCGTCACATCCCAGATTATGTTAAAGATTATCTTGCCATCACTTGACCAGCTGTCCCTGTAGGAGTTCCTTGAAGGTTCTTTGTTAAAGTAGAGATACCCATGGTTTATTACAAGCTAACAAAAACTATACAGAACCATCTGTTGAAAACTACACATCAAGAGTTAAGAACTAACGGTTACATTACATGGACCATGGAACAGTGTGAAAACCAGCGTTAGGAAGTGGGGGCAGGAGGGCACATCCAGGAGGTGACAGAGAATAGGACATCCCATTGTATGACTGGACAGGGAGAAATCTACTCAGGGAGGTTATAAATAGGCCAATGGCAACCTAAAAACAGCTTCAAGCGTTTCCGTCTCAACCCCTCCCAGCATATTAGAACTCTTTGGGACTGCTTCTGTTCAGCTGACCCCGGGGGACAAGTCAAGATAGAGGGGACAATGACCTGCTTTGAATATCAAGATATTGTGGCTTGAACCCTACCCATGGATTTTACCTTTCAATCCAAAGCCCAATAAAACAACAAATGGCTAGCAAAAAGGAAGATCAATGTCTGGAAATTGCCCAGTCAGAGCCCTGACCTTAAAAGCTGTGGAAAATCTGTGGATTAACCTAAAGACATCTGTGCACATGACATCCTCTTGCAATTTTCCTGAGCTTAAAATTGTCTGCAATGAACAGCGAAATAAATTGCAAAATCCAGTTGCGCTTGGTTGATAGATAACTATATTTTGTTTAGGGGTGGGTGCAAACAAGACAAACATATGCAAGGTTTGCCGTACATTTTCCCCTTGAATACAGTAGTTTTTTGCCTGGAATTGTTTAATTTCAAGCCTTCAGAAAGCTGCATTTTCAATAAATGTGTGTTGACTTTATACTATTTCAGTCGTGTTTGTAGTCCCGGAAAGACTGTCACATCATTTGTATTCACCTGATTCAGGAAATAAGAAGTGATGTCATTGTCTTCAAAATTCCTGGAACATTATCTGAAAATCCCACCTTGGTGTGTTACTTAAAATAAAGCCTTGTTGAGTTAAAAAAGGAAACACAAGTCCAGTGTTTTCCTACGTCTTACCCCAAAGCAGGGTGAGGAGAAGGTGTAGACCAGGGATGTAGATGGTAGACAAAGAACCCATCTCCAACCGCAGACTCCAATTGTTGCTCCTGCGGAATCCTGAATTACGGAGAATCATTCTTAGTCAATTTTAGGTTAGTGAAAGTTATGTTATCCAATTACTATGCAAATTAAATTCAACTATTCCTATAGCCATGGATACATATTGTGTTACCTATTTTAACATTGCTTTTAAAGATATACTTTTCGTTGAATTTTATTTTAATAAATACATATACAA
>JACXGK010012780.1:0-13850 GCA_016801125.1 Novumbra hubbsi | reverse complement strand
AGTGACCCCAGGGTAACACCCCGACTCGTATAACAAGTGACCCCAGGGTAACACCCCGACTCGTATAACAAGTGACCCCAGGGTGACACCCAGACTGGTATAACAAGTCACCCCAGGGTAACACCCCGACTTGCTTTATATTTACTTTTGGTTCCAGCTGGAACCCAATTCAAAGGGTTGAACATGGAAACAGAAAAGATTCAACATACAAACAAAATGGGTTGCATATGGGTAAGCCCAAATAATCCTTCTAGAACCCCCAGACAAAGCTGAACCCTGCCTTCTGTTTAATGCCTGATAGTAAACCGCATGTTAATGTGGGAATTAACATTTTAAGATATTCTTATCTTCTGGAAGGTGTGCTTGAAAAATCAAATGTTCCCACTTAAGGTTATCATAATCCATCTATCTAATTGCTTTTGAATTGCTTTTAAAACTAGCCGCAAATATTACATATTCATTATACCGACCAGAGGTCAAACACAAAGCAATATCATCCAGTGTCTGGCATACCTTCATTTCTTATGCTTCAGAAGACTCACAGACCAATCATCTGGGTCTGGTATAAAGATCAAAGTAATTGACTAGAATATGTCATTATTAATCATGAACAAGTCTTTGCTGTCTTCAGCACATGGCAAACAGACCCAGATATAAATATGAGAGATGGAATTTCAGATTTTTTTTTTCCTCAGGTTAAGAAACATTCAGATACTAAATTGAAACCAGATGTTCAATAAAATATATATATTTAAAACATTTGTCATTTGAAGTGCACAGAAATAATATAGATTTCATTTGATTAAATTATTCAACTTTATTTTCCTGACATTTGACTTATTTAATCAATGTATTTTCTTGACATTTAATTACCTTAAAAAGTAAAAAAAGAAAAACCATGACCCTCCTTGAATATATGTCATCAAATAAGTTCTAAACATTAGAAAAGTTCTCTAGTTTTAGGTATAACCCTATGATTTATATTTCTAAGCATTATCCACATCAAGGGGTTTCTGAAAAATATAACGAACACAATCATGAAAGGAACTTCTAAATGATTCGGTAAAACTCGAAGATCCAAAAGATCTTCATTTCGAAACAAAGGTTAATTCTAATTAGCTATTCAAAATAGTAATGGGACTTGGTACAAATTATCTATAAATATTTTTGGAATCTCTCGGCATTCATCTTCCAAACCGTGATTGATTGAAATCAGAAGAATAGCTTTTCACTTCATTTGCAAACGTCTAAAACTATCGTATGACTAACCGGTCTCTATTTAAATGTCATTGATCTTTCTCAAAACAACACAAAAGATCTCGGACGAAGACTTGTTGTGGTGTACCACAACGACTAGACAACCTGAACGCATCTACCCATCTAACGTATCTAAAAGACCTCATGGACGTTATGCTAATTGGCTGTGAAGACGAGCGCGTGGGTAAATTCGCCCAAAATGCGCTTTTGCTGCGTTCTTTGCACGGAACGTGAGGCAGACGTTCTGGGACCGCGAGCTGACATTATGGGGCATTGTAACTCTCAGAAGCAGAAAAGTGCGGCACGTCTGATGAGGATTAATTTTGAAAATGAATTCGTAATGAATCTGAGAAGTGACACTGAAGCTGAGAAGTGACACTGAGAAATTATTGAATACTTTTGAGAGGTGAGATTTTTTTTTTTTTAACATGTGTTATTTGCATAAATAATTTGCCACGGTGAAACATTACATCTAAAATCGTTTTTACTTCAGGGATTTATGAATGACGCATGGTGATGTCCTCTGGATATTAGACTACTTTTAAACAATATCCATTGAACTAGAAGTTCAATTCCATTGCTACTAAATATTTTCCTGGTGCAGTCAATCGGTCAAAAGCAATAAAGTGTAGCCAAACTTACTGGTGTGAAATGCCTTTTCAGTCATTGTAGTTAACACGTTAGGTAAACATCTCATACAGCCGTCTTTAGAATTGCTAAAATATTTTTTTTACGTTTCACAGGTGCAGCATAATATTCCTTACTTCTTAGTTGAATGCCATTTATAGCCCAGTGGTACATGAACATGTATTGGATAAAAGATCAATATACATAGTCAATCTGGGCACGACTAGATCGATGAAAGGTACATTTTAAAGGTCCAGTGCAGTGTTTTATGTCATATTGAACAACAGATTATGAAATGATAAAATAACGTTTTGACAGTTGCTGCTCACTAGCTGATATGTTGATTTGAACATCGGATGATGTCCCAGCTGTTTGACAGCCTTTGATGTGTTGTTCTGCTAATATACTCAATTCAGGGAAGTATATTGTAAGTTTTGAGTTGTAACATCAGTGGACATTCAATAAAATTCTCATTAATTTAAAAACAATAATGTAAAAGATACATAGAATTCCAGAGCAGATGGTGCATGGAAAATAATTTATCATTCTGTTCTTGAACAAGGCAGTTGACCTTTATATTGATCCCATGTCATTGATGTAAATGAAAATGTGTTTTAGGTAATAAAAAAAAAAGAGAGAAGGGAATGTGAAACACACTAAAAACAATCACACAAATTAAATACTAATCACATACACGCAGTAAAAACTAATAAAGAACACTAAAAACTAACAAAAAACACATTATAAACAAATTGCATGAAAACAAATAATATTCATGTAAACAAATCACATTAAATCATTGTTATTGATTTCCAGTGTTACCTCTGTTAAAATAAAATGTTTTGTAATTTGGTTTTGTGTATAATTATTTTCATGCCAGGAATTTGAGCTGAGATGGCAGATATGTAGAAACAAAGTGGAAGGGCAGAAAGAGTTAAAATCACCAGAACAGAGGACAGAACGTGGTTGAGTTCTGTGTGTCAGATGAAGGTTGATATATCTCATCAACAAGGAACAGAAATGACTTGGAGTTGTTATCTGAGCCCTGTCAATACAGTTTTGACTTCACCAAACTTTACCGGCGCTTCCATTGTTGATGCTATGAGAATAACACATCTTCACTGTATAACACCTGAAATGTAAACCTTAATTGACAACCCACTAATATTATTGATTATAATATAATCCGCCAGGTCTGGGTATGTTTATTTCCAGAAACCCAGATCCTTGTTAGGTTAAGGATGCGATGTCCAAATGTTTGCATGTGGTATCTGCAAAGCCCCTGCTTTGGAATCACGGTTTTTGTTGCAATTCAGTGAATCATAGGATTGAAGAGCTCTTGTAATAGAAGAGCTCTTGTCAGGAAGCTTCTGCTCGACACTTTGAGTTGAGATGCGATTGATTCAGTCAGGATTTGCCTCATCTCAGCATCCATGATTCTTGAAAGATGTCGTTCTCTGCCCCTCGTGTGTTCAGGCAGACTCACGGTCGTTTCAGAGCTGCTGTTGTTGGTTTCTTCATTTCGAGTGGTTCTGGTCACATGGATTTGTGGGTTCCACCATTGTTGCGGCACAATCTGGTGCCTTGTCCTGTATTTCATAGTCAATCACAGGTGATCCGTCTTTGCTTCTTTTCACTGATGATAAGCAAAGCAAGTGACAGATTTAAGATCCTGTCTAGACTCTGCCTGGTGCAGTTGAAATAGTTATGAATCACTACCTTTGACTAATAAAACTCCCTCGACTGCCCTACTACTGATGTTGCACATTCAGATTCAGCCTAGTCAAGCTCAGCACACACACACACACACAAACACACACACACCTGCACAATGCCCTTGCTAATTATTGGCACCATTGGTAATTATGAATTATTGTGAAAAGAAAATACTGTTGTCAGCCCAATCTTACATAAGTCATAAACTATATTAATGTAACCTTTAACTGAGTGAACTGTAAAAAAAAAAAAAAAAGACATCGGAAAGACATGCCTTGTCAGACATAAAGGCTTCTGATGTCGGAGGAATTTAAGCCTCTCTATCTACAATACACAACATAATATTAAATGGAATGTCTTTTATCTACCATAGACAGTATCATATGAAATGGAATCTCTTGTATCTAAGATAGACCATATAGTATCAGTGGTTAAAGTTGTATTTGTTTCTTTTCGTTTCTACGCATTGCGAGGCATCTTTAAATTTCTATCACTCTTTACTTCTCTACGTCAGTTTATGTTCACGAGTAAACGTAATTCAATCCTTCAATTCTCCACTTTGACTCATTCTCCGTGTTTCTACCTCAAGCGTTCTTTCTATGTTCCTCTCTTTCAATCCTTATCCCATCTTATGGTTGTATTTTATCAGTGCTTATTATGTGTATAATAATTAAATGTAATGTGTATATAATTACATGTATATATGTACTTGCTGTGTATTTGAGACTTGGTTCCATACTAATAATACAAGGATACTTTCTTAAGTCCATGAATTCTCCTTTCAGAAAAAATCGGGGGGGAAAAAACATAACTCAACATTATTCTCTTAATTTTTTTAAAACAAATTTTTTAAAGATTCTCAAATTGTTTCCCAATATTGGTTTAGAATATATATTTCCAGCTAAAAAAGTATTTATCACCAAATCTTCAAGAAGATTTCCCTTGAGATTCTCCCACAAATGTGTATATGTGACAAATAATTATTAATAATACCTTCATTAGCTCTACCAAAGCCATCTCAAGAATTACAGAACCTGTCCTTATACTTCAATTATATCCTAGATGAGCCCCCAATTGTTGAAAGTATGGCCCTGCCACACCCTCCAAATAATTCTTAGAAAAACCAATGACTATACTTATAAAATTATAAAAGATTAAAATTACAAGTTCAAGACAAAAAGGAGTACACATCAACTACAGCTTCTTGTAACAGAACAACAAAAAAAACCTAACCCTACCTTTACAGAAACACAACCACCTCCTCACACATTCCCTATTCCTGTAGACATATTTTCCCATTCCTTTAAAACTTTTTGTGTCATTTTCTAAGGTAATGTGTGGTAGCATTTTGTCTCCATTTTGCCCTTATTCTGTACTAGCTAGGTACCTCAGATAAATGCATGTTTTTCTCTTATGTGTACTGATATTTAAACCCAAATCTATGCTCATGGACACTGATTTACATTCTTGTCCTTGTGATAATAGCTGGGCAGCCCATTATGATTTTAAATCCAGCATAACATCAGTTGATTCTGTTACTGCTGTTTGGAGAGTACACATAGTTACTGTCCTTAAGCTGTCTTGAAGCTCATTAGAGAGAATGTAATTTATAGATCTCTCTTCCTTGACACCAACTCTCCCTCTAGTCTCTGCCAGGGAGAATGTATCCAACCCAGTCATTTCTGTCCAGCAATAGTCAGAACTAAAAGGCTTGTGCATAAAGGGAGTCAAACACAGATAGCAGGGTAGCTTTGATCATTTGTCTGTCATGTTTATAAGTAGAGTAGAAGCTGTACAGGATCCTAGTTGTTCCAGACATGATACACTGATACTTCTCCCACAGCAGCCATGCTGTCCAGCGAATAGTCTGTGGCAGGCTTTTTTAATGTATGCGTCACGACCCAAAGTGGGTTGGTAACGATGGGTGTCAGATTAAATGCATCATTATTGAAGTATTTACTTATCGGCAAAGTTCAATGCCACTCTTGGTTCACTGCGCTCTGTTTCGGTAGCTGTGCTAGAGGAAGGGTGTCCTTCATGCCTAACCAGAACGTCCTTCTGCCTTTTCCCCTTCAGATCACACTGCCTTCCACACTGGCTGCTGCTTCGTGGTTCGGTAGATGAACGTTGTTACTGATTGGTCGTTGCTGCACGCCATCACTCCGACACTAAACAGACGGAAGCACCCCACTACAGGTTCTGACAGAAATCCGCCTGTTGCCCAATCATTAGTAAACTCCTGTCTCTCAGTCTCAAACACAATTTTTTATTTATCAAGGTGCGCCCACAGCCATACTCAATCAACATTATAATAACACTCTTAGCATGAAATGTAATATTTAACACAACATTCATGGAATAGTTGAGAGCTGGTTTAATTACGGTTGCTGTGAAATTTTTTTAGACTTTGTCAAAGCCATTCACCAATTGTTTCTGTTGATCCTCAGACCTTTATTATGCCAGGCAATGGGAGCGAAGCAGGGTGTAGCAGGACAGTAGCAGGCAATTTCTCCAACTCCACCTCCAGCCAAATGGGCCGCTCCGTCACTGCGTCTGTCTTCTCCATGACCGTGGGCATAATCTCCAACACCCTGGCTCTCTGCATCCTGATCAAAGCGTATCACCGCTTTCGCCTGAAGTCCAAGGCCTCTTTCCTTCTGTTCTGCAGTGGTTTGGTGGTTACTGACTTCCTGGGTCACCTCATCAATGGCTCCCTGGTTCTGTACGTCTACGCTTGCAACAAGAAGTGGGAGGCCTTTGACCCGCGTCATATCGTATGTGGCCTCTTTGGTGTGTCAATGGTGTTCTTCGGCTTGAGTCCACTGCTCCTGGGCAGCGTCATGGCGGTGGAACGCTGTGTTGGTGTGACCAGGCCTCTGTTCCACTCCACGGCGTTAGCTGCCTTCCACACCAAGAGGTTGCTGGGGCTAACCTGGCTGCTAGCTGCCTTGGTGTCTCTCCTGCCCATACTGCTCTGGAAGCCATACCAGGTGCAGCGGTCCAGGAGCTGGTGCTTCTTCCGCCTTGAAGGGCCCCGTGACTGGCTCGACAAGCTGCTCCCGCTGATCTTCTCCTCTCTGGGCCTCCTGGCGCTGCTGGTGTCCATTGTGTGCAACACGTTGACTTGCTGCACCCTGTTGCAGTCCAAGATGCGCTGTCGCCGTCATCACCTGGCCAAGGGCACCTCCCATCACCTGGCCAAGGGCACCTCCCACCACCTGGCCAAGGGCACCTCCCACCACCTGGAGATGATCTGCCAGCTCATGGCCATCCTGACTGTGTCCTGTGTCTGCTGGGGTCCTTTATTGGTAAGAATTTCTCCGGTCTGGACAGCACCTATCTCTCGTTTGTCTGCAAATGTGCAGATAAGGAGTTTTGCAATTATGGTAAGCCTTTTATCCACTTCCCTAGAGTCTGATTAACGTGCGGATATGACTGGCATTGCGTTCTGTGCAGTCTGGAGGAGGTTGTCATCTAGTGTTGTTACTGTTAATTACTGTTCCCACATCTAGTTAGCGCTGGATAATGAAATAACCTCTCACTTCCTTCATACTGGACACAGTGCCATGTCATGGGTATCAAAACGTTCATCCTACTGTGGGGAAGAAGATAAAGGAAGTCTACACAAGGAGTATTTTAATCAAATGTTCAATCAATAGTCACATTTATTTATGAAACCCTTTTACATCAGCAGTTGTCACAAAGTGCTTTTACAAAACACCCATTATGAAACCCCAAGAAGCATGCAGGTTTTAGATAGAAACCTATAGAGGAACCAGGCTCAGAGGGGTGACCATACCTCTTCAGGCTGTGCTGGGTGATGTTTAAGAGTACCAGTAATCATCAATAAATTCATGTGGGCTGTGTCCAGAGTCTATAAAGCCTAATCTAGGTCAGACGCAAGATCAGATGGGCAGGACAGGGAGAGTCCAGGATGGGTTTGGAAGGGCTCAGCAGGGTGGCAGCTGGAATCTCGTGTCAGATGTTCTCTGGGTGTTGATGTCATATGTACAGCGCCGCCCGGACTTATATGAACAAAGAAAACATGTGGGAGATTGAGTTTACAAGAAAAAAGGGCAAATTCAGAGTGAGCAATAAAATAAAAATATGAATATTTCAAAAACCAAAATGCCACAATTATTAGTGTCCCTACAAACTTTTGAGAAAATCGGATTGATGTGTTTTTGAGTGATCACAGTTAAAGAGTTGTCAAAGTTGGTTACATCATGGGGAAATCAAATCCCCGAAAATATAATTAGACGCCTACATGGTAACAAGTTATCTGGCAGGGTTGGCAGAAGATAAGCCCTGATGACCCCAAACAGTAAATGTATACATGGAGTTATATGCTGTTATATATACATATGCTATATGTCATTGAAACTTTGATTGGAACCAGGTTCAATGACTAGACTATGGAAAAACATACACTTGGAATGTTGATTTGATGCCAGGAAGAACTGAGTTGTAGTTGGGGTTTTCAGCGGAACAATAATTCCAAGTATACCTTCAAATCCCCACAAAAAAGGTTTTGCAATGGCCATCGCGGTTCCCTGAACAAAATCACACTGAAAATCTGTAAGGTAAGCTTAAGAATAGAGTCCATAAGCAAAGACCAAACACTCTGTAGGAGCCAGTGAGATTCTAATTACATTTATTCAACCCCAAATACTTAATCATGTCAGGTGTTTATAGAGGATCATTTAAAAATGAAAATCCAATACTTTCTTCTCACATATACTTGATTTAAATTAGATGAGTTTTGTGAAATAATGCTATAATACCTTATACAAAGCACAGTCATTTACCAGTTTTAAAACGTTTCAAAAGTAAGTTTCAAGTTAAATCATTTTTGATTGACATGCTGTCCTTTGTCCCAGGTCATCGTGATCACACTGAGCGCCCAGGAGCAGGGCGAGTGCCAAGCCTTCCGTCTGCTGATGGCAATCCGCATGGCCACCTGGAACCAGATCTTGGACCCGTGGGTCTACATCCTTTTGAGGAAGGCTGTCCTGAAGAAGATGTTCCTGTTGGGGCACCGCTGCTGGGGAACCAAGTCTCAGTCCCACGGCCTTCATCGCTGGAAGTGCAGCACAATGAAGAGCTCTGTGGAGACCAGTGTTACCTCCATCAGAAGCAAACTAGACTACTCCGGTGTGGATGGAGGTGTGGATGGAGGTGTTGGAGGCCATCCAGACACTGTGATCAAAGCAATGTCCTGAACCACTGGATGAGGCATCTGATCTGAGAGAACCTGGAGTAGTGTACAGGCAGCATCATAGCGTCAAGTGTACAGGAGAAACTGGGAATCAGAGACCTGTGAAATCTAAGAGTATATGTTTAAATCATAACCAGTTGGTGTTGTGTTGTGTTTTTGCTGATGAATAACCTTTAGTATTTTAGGACACTGGTGATATTATAAACCGGTCATAATTGAACCAACTATGCTTGCGACCTGAGAAAACAAAATAAAATTGCATGATGCTGGCTTGCAAAGTAATTCTTCATTCTGTTGGATACATCGGACAACTTAAAGATTTAAAATTAAAAAAGAATCATGTCATTAACAAGGACAGCCAGCAGATTAGATTAGTTGACAGTTTAACCAGCTGGCAGACCAGCCAGTCTGCCAGTTTAACCAGCTGGCAGACCAGCTCGACCCACCAGTCAGCCAGTTTAACCAGCTGGCAGACCAGCTCGACCAACCAGTCAGCCAGTTTAACCAGCTGGCAGACCAGCCAGTCAGCCAGTTTAACCAGCTGGCAGACCAACCAGTCAGCCAGTTTAATCAGCTGGCAGACCAGCCAGTCAGCCAGTTTAACCAGCTGGCAGACCCGCCAGTCAGCCAGTTTAACCAGCTGGCAGACCAGCCAGTCAGCCAGTTTAACCAGCTGGCAGACCAGCTCGACCAACCAGTCAGCCAGTTTAACCAGCTGGCAGACCAGCTCGACCAACCAGTCAGCCAGTTTAACCAGCTGGCAGACCAGCTCGACCAACCAGTCAGCCAGTTTAACCAGCTGAACAGAAATGTCCCTTGAATGCGATGAGGTTCATTAATGGATACTTATTAATGGAGGTCACTTCTTCTTGTTGGGTCAAGCACCAGCTCATTCATGGCATTTTGGTGTCATTTAAAGTAGCCATCTTAGCCTGCCAATACTTCCTGTTTCAGCCCAATACTTCCTGTTTCAGCAAGCATGTGGTGAAATAAAGCAGAGGGCCTTATGACAGAACCCGGGTACCAGCATGAAATGGCTTTTGAATATAATCATGTAAGTCCCTTCTTGGGCTAGAATTACAAAATAATATGTGCTCACTACTGAATACGTCTGCAGCCCTCGAGACCCTCACAGTCTACAGAGTGTGGGCAGAATAGCGAGGCGGAATAATTCTTCAAAACTTAGTCGTTGAGGGTCAGGACATCTCCCCTCAGCATGAGTTACTCCAGGAATGTAATCGTTCTGTTTTGTTTCCTGGAATACCATTAAAGCAGCTAAATCATTACATTGAAAGATAAGATTTGGATCCTCTCCAACCTGGTCGTTGAAGGTTGCTGTTGTGTCTGGCAGATGTTTGGCCTACGCTTCTCTCTGACAATGCTTAACTGCTTTGGACTGATTGAAAAAAATGACATTGTGTCCTACTTTTGCTCTAACCAGAAATGTTAAGGACAGTAGGTGGATCGCTTCTCTCCCTTCAAAAATATATAAAGGTGCCCTCTTGTATGATGTTCTCTGTGTGTTGATGTTCTCTGTGTGTTGATGTTTTCTGTGTGTTGGTGTTTTTTGTGTGTTGGGGGGTATTGTTGTTTATGTTGTTCCAGTTTGTTTTTAATAAACTTCTTGCTATTTTGCCTCCACCTAATTCCGCTACACCCACATGCCACAGAGGTATAGTGGTGGATATGTGATGTTATGACTCCAGGCTCCTATGTTTGTGGTTTGGTGACACCAAAGACTTTCTCCTGATACTTTCTTCCAAAACACATGTTGTCCTGGAGGAGTTTTTTAATCCTTCACTGCTCAAAAGAATTCCAAGAACACTTAAATCTGATGCACCAATACATAACGTTCCAGTGGTTCTCAAATGGTTCCGTTCTGGGGAACGTGAGGGCCAGTCAATGGCGTCAATGCCTTCATCATCCAGAAGCTGCCTACACTCTCTGGTCACATGAGGCCGGTTATTGTCCTGCACCAGGAGGAACCCAGGGCCCACTGCACCAGCATAAAGTTGGATGATGCGTTTGATGATTTCATCCAGGTACCTAACAGCAATCAGGGTACCGTTGGCTAGCATGTGAAGGTCTGTGCCACCCTCCAAAGATATCCTTCCCAGACCATCACTGGCACACTGTGAAACTGGTCATGCTGGATGATGTTGAAGGCAGAATAACGTTTCCCATGGCGTCTCCAGACTTTTTTACATCTGTCACATGAGCTCCATGTAAACCTGCTCTCATCTGAGAAGAGAATGTCGGACCTGCCAATTCTGGTGCTGGGCTCAAATAAGGTATGTGGCTTAGATGTTTCAAATATTAATTACTAGTCCTGGGATTTCACTCAAAGTCTGGAATCCTTGCAATGCTTTAAGTCGTCTTTGCAATATAATTCCCGTACGGTAGGAGGCATTGTTGCGTGTTTTAGTTAACCCAGGTGGAAGACGGTCATATGGTTAGTGACGTTATTTTTTCCTCATATCCTCCATCTCATATTTCGTTGCCGCATGCTTACTCGGATATCTGTGGACCAGGTTTTGTATATTGTTTTAACATGCATCCAGAAGTGATTTTATGGTCTGCAATTATACCCGTGTTTGATATTTAATTGGGACGGATGTAATTTAGATGAAAAGAGGTGATGACACTCCAGAAGATTCCCAGAAAGGCCATTGTTTTCATTTGTTAGCCAGCTGGCTAACATTATGTTCGCGTGCTAGCTTGATTGCTAGTCTGGCTGTTCAGATTGATATATTGTGGGAAATGTATTATATTGCGTCAAAGACCAGCAGTATCCGTATTGTGAAAGGTGTCGCACGTGGATTACGTTTGTTTTAAATTGTATTCCTTATTGTTTGACTAGGGTTTTAGCTAAAGAAGCTAAACATGGTTCACATATAACAACATATAGCTCGCTTCTAGACGAGAATTAGCATTGACCCTAGATTGCCAATAGCTTAGCTAATAAATCACACTGATGCCTACCAGCTTTCTAGGTTACAAATGGTCACATTTGGAATCGCGTGTAGTTGTAGTTGTACTGTAATCCCTACGTACGTCGCCGCTGGTAAATTAAGAAGTTTTATCTAAATTACATGTCATTGTAAACCCTTCGCTCAGAGCATACTGTGTCTCAAACTAGTCATCAGTGGAACAAATTGTTTTGATGTCATTGGGATGTGATTGGGAAGGTGCTACCGCATATTGACTGTCTTGATTTTAAACTAGCTCAATTGACAAGTTTTACTCATAATCCCTCCATGTTCCAGGTAGCAACATGAACCAAGAAAAATTGGCAAAACTTCAAGCCCAGGTCCGGATAGGAGGAAAGGTTAGATCTTTAGCTTTCTACTAAATACCTATTTCTGTTGAATTTGACCGTAATCTGTTTAATTGAATAGAAACAGGGTATGTGCACGTTTGCTTTTTAAAATACGTCCTTGCTGTGTTTAATCAATCAATCAAATGTATTTATGAAGCCCTTTTTACATCAGAAGTTGTCACAAAGTGCTTTGACTTTTGTAGGTTGTATCCCTAGCCTAAAGATCTGTGTGGTGGAACCCGTTTTATCTTAATGCAGGAATCTTAATGCAGAATGTTGCCCTCTAAGCCACTGTGTAAGACACTGTGTCTGATGAGTTTAGGGTTCAGCACGAAGGAAGAAGAAGGTTGTCCACAGAACAGCAACAGCTGATGACAAGAAACTGCAGAGTTCACTGAAGAAATTAGCTGTTAACAACATTGCTGGTATTGAAGAGGTAAATACACGTTCCGTTACCATAATTCCCCAGTATTAACCGCACCTATATATAAAGCACATTTGTCCAGACAATTATGACACGCACTATAATATGTACTTATGTCTTTAGAATCTGTGTATATCCTGTGGATTATGACAGGAAATTGCATAATACATGTTTATTTATTTAACTGGTATATGTTGTCTACTTCCAGCCTTCTCAGTCACAGGTGCATTTTGGTAAACATGAGAATGTTAAATCTCATAGACCACTGCCTTCTGCCAGGGTTTTGGTGTTGACATAATATAGGGGCCTTTACTGTGCCAGGGTTTTGGTGTTGACATAATATAGGGGCCTTTACTGTGCCAGGGTTTTGGTTTTGGCATAATATAGGGGCCTTTACTGTGCCAGGGTTTTGGTGTTGGCAGAAAATAAGGGTCTGGGCAAATGGTCTCCATAACAGGTTTGATGTTGGAAAGTTGACTTTCCTTGGTGCGATTGAGCAAATATTTGTTGTACATTGGGAGCCTGCAAGATAAATCAGAATTGTTTTGTATATGAATGCATTTTCCTCCCAACGCGTAGGCCTGGCGGATGCTTCCTGTTTAACCAAGCAGTGTAATAAGAGGCTGGCATGGCAGTTCCGTCAGTTTGTTATACTCCTGGGCCTGCAAACAATTAAGGCGAGGCTGTAAGCACATTTTGTAAATTGCAAATGTAAGAGGGGTGGAAATAAAAAAAACAATTTGATGAATACAATTCAGTGAAGTTAAACACCAGTGTTCCGTCACCAGGTGAACATGATACGGGATGATGGGACTGTCATCCACTTCAACAACCCCAAGGTCCAGGCATCTCTGTCCGCCAACACGTTTGCCATCACCGGCCACGCCGAGACCAAACAGCTCACTGAGATGCTCCCTGGCATCCTGAGTCAGCTGGGCGCCGACAGCCTCACCAGCCTCCGCAAACTGGCAGAACAGTTTCCTCGGCAAGGTGGGTGATCCTCCTGGAGGGCTGGGGTGGAACCCACCAGGGCCGTATTCATTATGGGGGCTGGGGTGGAACCCACCAGGGCCAGATTCATTATGGGGGCTGGGGTGGAACCCACCAGGGCCGTATTCATTATGGGGGCTGGGGTGGAACCCACCAGGGCCATATTCATTATGGGGGCTGGGGTGGAACCCACCAGGGCCGTATTCATTGTGGGGGCTGAGGTGGAACCCACCAGGGCCGTATTCATTATGGGGGCTGGGGTGGAACCCACCAGGGTCGTATTCATTGTGGGGGCTGGG
>JACXGK010012779.1:0-13854 GCA_016801125.1 Novumbra hubbsi | reverse complement strand
AAGATTTAAACAAACATAAAACGATATACAATAAACATGTAGAGCATTCGCTTGCAAATGAATCAAACAAAGGACAAACCGTGAACTGTTGAGCTACTCACAAACAATAAACCACACCGGGTGTGGTGAAAACCTGACCTAAGTAGGCTCCCCAATCAGAGTCAACTGATTGCAGCTGCTCTGACTGGGGAGCCCACAAAGGCATAGAGATGGCTAGAGGCCTCTCCATGTGCCATGCCCTGAATGGGAGCCCCAAAGCACAGAGATGGCTAGGGGCCCGCATCCAGGACATGACATCAGCAATAGTTTCTCACCTTAAAGGTTATATAGCTCAACGGATACTGTTCGCAAACATCAACTAACTTAAGCAACCGCCCTGACAATTCTATGGATATAGCGAACGCATTTCCCTTTTCTAATGGTAACATTTTAAAGTCACATCAAACCAAATGGAGATAATATGTCATTATTTGGAGTTTGGTTATAGACAAACACACCCCAATTACTTCCATGGATTTTTAGGTAGCAGCTGCTACATTTAGCAGTTGTTGAAGTAAGCTAAGTTTGTTGAAGTATTAAATCTTGTTTTAAAAGTGAAGAGCCATTTAACATTGAGTTGAAAAAAAAACACATTAGTGTCCTTAATTGCTCTTTATAATGTTTGCTACCAAGATGTCTGAGCCCATTTAACATGCCAACCTACAGCACAGGTCCCATTAAAAGCTTATCAAAATTGCATGACTTTAAAATGAACAAATGTGAAAACAAATACATTTGTTTTGTGAATATTAATATACTGAAATGTCAAATGTCTAATAAAATAGTACAGGTGTCCTAAATTGGAAAGTACTTTAATTATTGAGCTCTTCACAGGGATTTAATAACTATGTATGTACAGCATAAAAGCATTTAAGAGCTTTTAATTTATATACAATATCGTTCAAAAGGTTGGGGTCACGTTCGCTGTTTTCCATGCAAACATACATGAGATGAGTTTGACTAGAAATTACAGCAAAATGAATAGGACATTGTCATTGACAAGGTTAGAGATAATGCTTTTTAATTGAAAGAATAATAGTGTCCTCCAAACGTAGCTTTTGTAAAATAATCCTCCATTTGCAGCCTTGCAGACATTCTAGTTCTCCAACTGTGGTGCCCACTACACTATAGACAGACCACCAGCTGACTGCGTGTTCCTTAAACAGATTGATTGTCTCCAGTCAAGCACCATCCACTGCGTATGAATTGGCTTGCAAAATTGAGTGATAGCCTTTCTTTATTAAGACCCCAGTACATATCTCCAAAATCACCAACATCTTAGTTCCCACAGACCATCGAATTGCCTACACTATGCTTGACAGATGGCATAATTTTGTCTGTGTCTCACAAATGTTCCTATTTGTGATCCAAACACCTCAAACATAGATTTGTCTAAAATATGGCTTTTTCTTTGCAATTCATCATAGCATCAAGGCTATAACTATATAGGTTATAACTTAATAACTATTCTGAATTACTTTGGTAACCGACATGCTAATCTTGATAGCTTTAGAAACAGCAACTAGAGTTTGAATAATATCAGATCTAGTATTTTCTAGTGTCCAAAACCTACTGTAAATCCAAAACATAAAAACAATACGCTGTACTCTTTTTCCAGTGTCTGTTTCAATATATGATAAATTATTTTGCCACAGGCTATCAGCACTGAAAGACAGATATGAATCTTAATTCAGTTAAATTACAGAGACAGGTCAAAAGGCATTTCATATCACCCACTAAGTGTTATGGTTATCTTACCACGACACCCAAGTCCAAATCAAAGACCTTGATGAATAATTCCAAGAATACTGACATTTCCATTAAAGGAAAAATGTGGTCTCTATACTGTAGATTGTCTGAAGTCAAGGACGTGCGCTGAGAACTACCTTTGAGGAAAGCAATACACATCTATATATAAGCAAATACTGCCCTCTAGCAAAACATAAAACATATCACTTCGACAAGATGGTATTCCTACTTATGTCTTTGCACTGGGCTTTCTCCAGGAGGAATTCCCGGATCTTCTCCACCCAGAGGTAGAGGATGCTCTCGCCAACATTCTCCCTGTCAGGGCAGACATCTGGTTACTTTTCTGTGACTTCTCCCGAGAGACATGTGTCAGCCGTAGTGGCTGACAAGACTATTATACACAGGGATGGGCAGAACTTATGATACAAGTATTTGGTATACGTATTTCTAATACATAATAGGATTTTGAAACTGTTGGTCGAACATTTAACTATCCTTCATCTGGGTGATCACAGGGATATGTGAATATTTGATCTGATGTCAGTTTTCTCGCATGACTCATTAGGCAGAGTAAATCTGTTGCTATCAAACAATGTCTACTTAATCAACTGAGTGAGTGTACTGGTGAAGGGATAGGTCAAATAGGCTGATAGGTGGAAGGTTTGCAAAGTGATTTCATGCTCCCTTGTAAAAGTATTTTTAAAATGCAAAAATACAATAGTTAATTTTGATTCATGTTGCGGCTGCTGTATTTTGTAGTTAATTTTGATACACTGATTAAGGTATTTGGTATCTTATTTTAAATACATTTTGATATATCTTTGCCCATCCCTGGTTGTACAGTTGTAGTTTATGGACAGTAGTCAGGAATAGATTGACTCAACATGTCCTCCCATACAGGCCTTACATCTTAGGTTAGCCTATACAATCCATCTTTACGATATTCTGTATATTTTAACAGGAACTACTTTTTTAAGAATGGTATATTAACAGCATAAGAAAATTACAAGGACTAAAACAAGGTATCATATTTTGTTTGTCTGAAGGACATTAATGATATGGCAGGAGTGTTGTTATGACAGCTATGTGACTACAAGAGGGCTTCAGGTGTCCAGAGTTAATGACATCTACTTACACATACAGCTCCTCGAGGCTGTTGGACAGGGACCTTCTGTCAAGTCCTCGCAACCATGTGGCGCTGCAGGACATAATACCGGACTCAAAACGTGGGTAAAAACAATTGACATATCTTTAGAGAAAGTGTACTGTACTAATAGACTTGGATAGAAAATGTATCTGTATCTGTCATAGGTTTGTCATTGAAGGGGGAGCACCAGTGAGGAATTTTCAAAGAATATTCACAAGTAGGCTATATTTCCTTGGTTGATCCCTTCTTATGACCCGTTTGGATAATTAGATACTTAAACAAAAATAAAATAATTAAAAGTCTTGCTAAAATGAACAATGAACAACCAAGATCAGTCATTTTCCATCTCAATATTATTAGACTGTAATAACTAAAATGTAGACTTACTTAATCTGATATACAGGTGGCCCTGTGCTCGGGTAATAAGGTGGGAGAATTATCTAATAGAAATGGAAGTCTGTGTTATAATAGTGATAATACACTGACCCTTTAATATTTTATACAGAAAAAAATTATAATAACGAATTACCTGTAAACATGCTTTCAGCTTTGGGTGTTCTATATCATCAGTTATTTTAATGCAAAATATTCTTGCTGCTTCATCAATAACACACCATTCGTCACCGTAAATAGAGGATAATGCCTCCACCTCTTCAATCTGAAACGAAAGTTTATCTTAATATTTCGTTACACTACAAAACACCTACGGCTAATAATAACAATAACGCATTAATCAAAACGCTAATTAACAGTTACAGTTTTAAAAGTTAAGTAACATATCCACGTCAGCCAAGTCAGCCGAGTCTTTTTCAACAGCCTTCTTACCTGAGATTGAAGATCCTCTGCATTTTCAACATCTATGATGTTTGCCATTCATTTATCCAAACCAAGCGAGCAGGGAAGCAATGCAGTGCATAGTATTAGCATTTGTAGAATTAAAGTATGGAGTTGATTCGTCAATATCATCCGGTACCAACACAAAATCGATAGTATGTGTTGTCTTACAAAGGAACAAATTCAGGGTCATGTTAATTTTTTCACAAATACTTCCAAAATAAGAGTTCATTTGAAAAAAAAAACAGTTTAATCATTGAAACAGTATGTTTGTAACAGTATGTTCAGATAAAAAAAAGCATTACGCTATTCCTTGAAATTACATTTTCAGTAAAATCTACATATTTTCGAGATTTCGTTTAAAACCCAACGTTAAATATTTTAAACAATACCTTTATTTAGATATGTATTAGGATTTTACCCCGGAAATGATTGTTTCATATATTTTCGATACATGATAAAGCTTAATCTTAGAACTATTCATTGAGAACTTAATGTAATGCCTACTGCAACATGTTTAGAAACGTCGCATGAAGGTTGATAACTTAAATTGGCACGTAATTGCTGTCACGTACGCAACACGTGGACGACAGTCAGTGCTGACCTTTCGGTACTGTAGGCGGATCTACTCTGCAGAATATTTAAATTGGGGCAATGGACACGCCTATCAGAATGATGTTTTTTTTATTAAAGGGCTGGTTTGTTACTTTAAATTATGAGTCAATATTTCAAACAACATGTGTGGAGTAACAAATGTTTTCGTCAAATAACGTTCTGACTGTATATAATCAGCAGCCCCCATTTCAAATCAGGCGACCATACATGGGATAGTAACCCTACATGAGGTGGAGACCCGTCGTTTGAGAAATGCGGTTGAAAGCAGACAATTGACAAGGTTTTGCATTAAACCATACTTCAAATTTGTTTCCCTAGAACTGTTCCCAAATAGTTTTCTACTATTTGAGAACAGAGATCTAAGTCCTGGTACTAAAATGATATACAATAATAGAAACCATCATCAATAGTACCATCAGCTCAACAAAGTCACTTATATAGCTCAACAAAGTCAATTATAAACGATTTGTGAAAATGTATAATATTGATACTGTGACCTAAATATAGAAGCCTACGTTACCATGATATTGTAGCACAGTTGTTTTGAACCCCTGGGGATGTCCAAATGTGAAATAAAACAGCCTACCTTTTGGAGTATACAATGTGTTTCTACTACATGTCAACATAGGTTTTTTTATAATCTCTGTAATCTCACACATTGTCACAAAATTAAGTCAATGCACCAATCAAAAAACAGTATTCAGTGAAAGTGAGAGATTCATTGACAGCAAAGGAAAAACATACATTGTGAAATATGAAATTGTGAAATAAACCATTGTAACCATTGTAGAAATACACTATTACACTTATTTTATTTTTTTATTTTTTTTATTTATGACTTCATGTTGCCTATATTTATTTTATTAAGCCCTAAAAATCCTCCATAAGTGACAGCAGAAAGACTGCGTTGGTGTATTGAAATATAACATTCCCGATGCTTTTACCAATATTTGCCAAAATAGCAGGTAATCCTAAATTATTATAAAATATATATATTTTAATAATTTAATTTGTTTAATCAATCTCTGTTCATTTTACTGACACATGGGGTCGCTGCAACGCCTTTCAGTTGAATTGAATGACATCAGGGCAACACGTCGTAAAACCTCTTGCCGAATCTCTCCGTCTATCCGAAACAACCTATGTGAAATTTGCCACCATATCCACAACAAAAGAATGTGCTTTAGGACCTAAAATAAAAGTCCCTAGAAGTGATATAAATGGTTCATTTTTGACATACTGTATAAATGCTAGATAACACTAAATAAATTCAACAAAAATATAATAATTACTGAATCTTAACGCAAGAAATACTGTCTACTGAGCATCACCCTACATCTCTTGTAGCCTACTATACTTGACTATAAATCGATGTAAATGGTGGCTAGATCGGCCTACCAGGTGATGGCCTGGTGTAGTCAAAGTGGAAATAAACACAGACACCCATGCAGGTGATGGTTGGCTTCAGGAAAAATCCCTCACTTCTCAGTCTTAGTGTTGAGGCAATCAGCAAAACTCCAGTTTGTTGTGTTTATGGCGGAGTCCATCCTCAATTCCTACAGGTCTGGTTGAGGTTTGTGTCGACCAGCTGCCTCTCCCACAAGTGGTCAATACATCCAGCTAGTACAGTTAAATGAAATCCCCCCTAAACACATTATTGCACCAAACTGTCACCACGCCACAGGTCAATGTTCACACTTTTTTAAGTTTACACGTTACTGTTAAACTGACTGGTACAACACTAATAATTGCGCACTGTTCAGAAATGTAATCTGTGTTTGCTACTGAATAGACTGATACGCAATTTAATAGGACAAAAACCTTTGAATATCCCTTTATCATTGTTTTATATTGTTTATTGTTAATGCTTCCGATATGTTTTTTCTGGATAATTTCAACGGGTGACTTTTATTCTTAAAATATAACGCAAATTCTACGACTGTCTCGTCGTTATTGTGGCTAGTTTCACGTAGTTACCGACGTCGGACGTGGTTCTGTCACTAGACGAGACAGACTTCGTTGCTGTTAATCAACAGGGCAAAATTCTATGTAATGGGAGAGATCACCTTTGATCACTTTATTGCACAGCCTGGATGTTTTGTATAACGTACACAAGAACCCCGGTCTCCAAAAGGATATATTTATGGTTTGGTGCGGTTTTATGGGAGTAGCTAGCTAGCCAGCTAGCAATTTGCTGGCAACGTTTGAAGAAATTTTGCAAGGATGCTACGGTGGATACGGCAACAGCTGGTAAGTAAACTCTTATTACAACCTAACTAGCTAGCTAGTTGCATATATATGCTAACAAGCTTAGCGTTAAGTTGGGAAAGTTTTTGCTAAGTTTGTTATTTTGAAGAGTTATCATATAAGATATTAAGCTACTAAACCATATAACTAGCGTCTACACATTTTTAGGCTTGAGTAATATTGTTAGTTCATCTAAAATTGGCGTCGCAGAGACTCCTAGCTAGTAACTTAATGTACTGTGGCTATTATGTGAAGCCGGCGGTAGGGCCTACTGACATTAACTTAGTTCAAGTTCAATTAGCTAACTAGAACAAGTTGTTCTGTTATCCGGATATATGATGTTGGTTGTTAACCTGTTTAACCTTTAAAAGTTATACTTAAACCAAATAAATACTGACTGAAGCAACGAGCTTATTATACAGTACTTGGCATTGGACAGTTTAAACATAGTTGAGACATTACAGTACCTGTAGTGTGTGCCAATGGTTAATTTTAATTTGGTGACAAACTGTAGTTTGTGAACAGGACACTTTTTTGCTAGCTAATGTATTGAACACACCTCAGTGTTTTCGTTAAATACTTGGTTTTATGTGGTGTGACAAAATCTTACAACACCTTGGCTAGTAACTACACTAGTTATCTTCATCAGTAGCTAATTGCTATCGTTTCAAGGCTCTGGCTAGAAGACCTTACCTATTTCTTTATGAATTATTTCATGAATTTAATTGGATATTTATATGTGGATTGCCGTGAAAGATGTTGGTGTACTAGACCGTGTTTTCTCGCAGTTGTTTCCTCTAAATCAGTTCAAAGTGTTAACAACAGGCCACTTTGTGTAGGTAGCCCTAGTAGTTACTAAGGGGTCTTTTCTCATTTGACTACATGTCTGTTCTATATCCTCCTTCTTTCCTAATTCATATTTTATCCGGCAATAGACACCTTTTATATAGGACATTCATGTGGATGCTACCAGGAAAGAGTTTTGGAATCTGCTACGCCCCCTTTGGTTTGGAAAAACACATGCACAAGGTTAATTATCAAAATGCCACTTGAACAAATAAAACATAACTTTACACATTGATTATAAATGTCACAAGTAATGTTATTGTAAGTATGTCATTATCTATAGCATCCACACAAATAATGGGTGTTTCTGCTAATGTATTGTGCTTTACCTATCACATTCACAATGTTTATGGATGTTACAGATAAGGTAACACTGGTAAATTAGGATCTTCTCAATGGAAGTATAAACCAATTAAGCTTTATTTAAAACCTTGATCAGTAGGCTTTGCGGAGAACGTTCCAAGAGGATCAATGTAAGGTGCGTGCATTTGCCTACACATATACTTAACTTAATTATGTTTGACCTCAATTACTTATTTCGGTCCTGGTTCTTTATTGGTTAAATCCATGCAGTATTCTACATATGCTAGAAAAACAACTCTGCACTCCAGATTGTAGATCTAACTGATAACAAGGGACGTGGCCGTGTGTATCATTGATTTGGGGATGTTTTGGTATCACTTACTATCATATTGTTTCTTTTGAAAGTTGGATTTTCGTTTTGCCAGGACTCTGAATTCCTCTTATGGCTTACTGTCTGCTACCTGCAGTAATTGGAATGTAGCCAATTGCTTAGCCTACAGTTCTTCATGAACACTCGCATACAGAATATCGGAAGTATCGGAAGGGGAACTTGACAATGATCGGGTGTGAATGGTCCTTTTCAGGGAAGACAAGCAGCTTCTTTGTGTGATTTAGTCCATTTGAATACACCACAAAACATTGTTTTGTCATACAACGGGATGTCTTTTCTTATAGAACTCCACTGTCCCTGACCAGACCTCATCTTCTATATATCAAGTTAATAAGACAAAACATAGTGTTCTTGTCAATTGGCGTGAGATGAATGATGATATGAAATGCTCAGCCTCCCAGGGGTGTGAGCTGAACTTTCTAGATCCGTTACCAGGAAAGCATAGCAAGGAAGCAGAGGGACTTATGCCAACAATCCTATCCCAGCTGCTGTTACCTGCATCCAGGTTTAGTCTTTACTTATTTAGCTTTCCACTGATCAGGTGCCACTCACAGATGTTTAGTCACTGACCATATGAATTACATGTTTATTCAGAAGGCTGCTTTTGAAATGACTGCCTCGTTCTTCATCCTGGCTACACACTAGGTCATAAAGAGGAGTAATGGTATTGCGAAGACCACAAGCAATTGAAATAGTTTTATTTCCCAGGACTTGCACCTAATAATGACTGCCGGAGGGATCTACTGAGGGATATGTTATAAAAAAAATGTATGGAAACCTTTTTCTGTCTTTTCGAATGTTGACTAGGTCTGTGTCAGATTGTTGTAAACTCACAAAGAGATGAGCCTGCTATTAATAAATTTTTCTGTCAACACAAAAAGTCATTAATGAAGGCAAAGCAAGCATATCAGAGTCAGTGAGGCTGCATTATCATTCTCGGCCAAATAACTTTTACGCAGCCTCCTGGAGGTGTGTTTTTGGTTATTGTTTTGTTGAAAAACTAATGATAGTCCTGCACAAACCAGTTGGGATGGCTAGAATTCTAAGTAAATCACAGAGAGTTTTACCTGCAACACCCCCATACCATTACACATCCTCCTCTATGCCTCACAATGGGAACCCTGCATGTAGAGATCATCTCTTTACCCACTCAGCATTTTACAAAATGTTTTGTAATAAAAAAATCTAAACTTTGGACTAATCAGACCAAAGTACCGTATTAACAGTATTTATTTGGGCTGGAATTTGAGGTGCAGTTAATTGCCCATTTCTGTTAACTAACATTTTGTCGTATCACACAGATAGTAGGCAAAACCTGCCTAAAATCATGTCATTACAACATTTCCCTTTCCAGTAGATTCATCTGTTCGTTTAAAACATTTGTTGAAACAGGAAGATGTGTTTAAGATTTATTTTTCCCTCTCTAATTTCTCACAGATTTTTGCACCTACTTTACTGATATAGTAGGCACTGATGCCCTGCCCTAGCAAGGTATTTAATTGGCTTGATTATGGTCAATTAGTCCCTCATTAATAGGTTCCAACCTATATTTAACTTTTTTTCTTTAATGCTGACTTTCCCAGGCATGTAGGGAAGCCTGATTTACCAGGAGGCTGGCCAAACCTAACAACAGAAAACAATGATGTCAGAACAAGGAGTTACAAATACTGGTTACACAAGAATTTCCTGATACAGTTTAGGCAGGCAGGTTGCTCGTATCTCCTTTGTGACCTTGTCAGCTTACCCCCTTGAAACTTCGCACAGCAGCACATCAGTTATTGAAAACAGCGCCCATGACTCAAAAAAGTGAGCACAGATAAGGACCTTTTGACAGAATTTGAAAAGATTGAGTGCTTGAGGGTATGCAGCACAGATGGATCCTGCTGAGTTGCTTTTGCCTAAGTGATGTCGACATAGGTTGTGCGTGTGTGTTGTGCAAATAAAACCCATTGAGAAGGGCATGGTGTGACTATTGCTGTATTGCCTCAATGGTATGGCCCATCTTGCTCAATAAAGCTGTTGGCTTCCATTGCTCATTTACTGCGACAGCGTCTAACCAACTGCTCTCTCTCCTGAAACACTGTGGATGTCTCAAAGCCATGCAACTCCGTCATGATGAGACGTCGGACTATCAAGTCTTTGTGTTATGATTTGGGCTTTGAAGATGAAGCATTTAAAAAGCTTAGGGCTGTTTTTACTTTCCTACTTGGCACTCTCTTTGTAAAAGTTGCCATTAGTTCTGATTCAGTGTTTGGTGTTGAATCTGTAGCTTACACCCAACGCTTTCTCTCTCTCTACCCCCTAAAGGGCTTTGACTCTCCCCATCAAAGTGACACCAGAACGGTTTACATTGCAAACCGCTTCCCTCAGCATGGCCATTATGTTCCTCAGCGGTTTGCAGACAACAGAATTATATCGTCCAAGGTAAGGCAGATGTGCCAAATCTATAGATTTCTGTGATTTAAAATCACACTTCAGAGTTACTCAAACCAAGATGGTAATGTTACTCCAACAATTGTGTTGTGTCAAATAACTAACACCCTCACCCTTTTCCCTCCTCCAGTACACCGTTTGGAATTTCATTCCCAAGAATCTGTTTGAACAGTTTAGAAGAATAGCCAATTTCTATTTTCTCATCATATTCCTTGTCCAGGTAAGGGTTTGGCTCTGCAATTTGTTTCTAACCGCTGCTGGCTTACATGGGATGTGACTCAATTCTATTCAGGGACCCAGGGTTGCTGTGCGCTCTTCAGCATGTCGTGCCTGGAGGTCCCTAGCGGCTTAACATCAGTATACATGCTGCTTATATATATGCCGATATAAAGAACCTACCTTAATGGTTTCATTAAGCTTCACCAAAGCTTTTCTGTTGCATTGTTTTGTGATACAAATGGCATCTACACTCAAATGGCCTATGTGCTTTCTGGTTATATGAGTAAGCAACATTGCCTACTCTGCTCTTTTAACATAGTCTCTTTTGATATGTTTTCAGTTAATGATAGACACCCCCACTTCCCCTGTTACCAGCGGACTTCCTCTGTTCTTTGTCATCACTGTAACTGCCATCAAACAGGTGAGAGCGGCGTTGGATTTGTATATATGTTTTTTTTTCCACGCACACGCAATCCAGGAAATGAAGTGTGCCTTGTGCTGGGTGCTCTCCGTGTCTGCATGTCTCTGTGCTCTGGACGGTTTAACCTCGTTCCCTCCCCCCACCCCAGGGCTATGAGGACTGGCTGAGGCACAAGGCAGACAATGAGGTGAACGGGGCCCCTGTGTTTGTGGTGCGCAGCGGCAGCCTGGTGCAGACCCGCTCCAAAAACATCAGAGTGAGTCACCACGCCGTGTCGATGATCTGTCAGGACCCCCGCCTTGCCCGGGTCCCATCCACACTCTGCGTCTCGGGGCGTTGAAACCGTGTGCCTTTGTTGTTGGTTAGCTTCTCACCAGCCCGTGTGACATGGAATCACGTTGGTTTTCAATTATTATAAACCCAGGCGGTTCAGTGCCAGAATGCTGATTGGCTGAAACCTGTGGTTTGTGTTAAAGGCCCAAAGGGATGTGGTATGTTGTGGCACAATTATAGAGCAGTAAAAAAAAACGATTTGATGTCACATGTCAAACACTCTCATTCCTTATTGCTTACATATACTACTGCTGTCGCCAACCAGCATTCAGGATTCAGTTCATCTGGTTCATAAGCAAGCAGTAAGGCTTGAGGGGATGTGGCTTATGACCAATATACTATGGCTTCTGAAGCACTATGCATTGTGAGGTACCTGGAGTGCCAAGGGTTTAGCCAATGTAATCCATAACTAAAGAAACACTCTGCTTATCTTGCTACCATCTGGCATTACTCGTGGTTTATTGTTTGGGATGAGCCGGCCCTTTTAGTCCAACTGGAATCACGTGGGACGTCATAATAAAAACAATGCAGATCACTACTGGCTGGAACTACTAAATCGTTGCTCCTGAACTCCCAGGAAGGATGGTTTTGAGAACCCGTTTTTTTATAGTTGGACTGTGTTTCAGCCCCTGCTTTCTGCTGGAGAAGAATCTACGTTTTGGCATAATTCATGATGGAGTAATGTTGTTTTTCTTAAACGGTTGTTTTTTCTTAAGGTGTGCTAAAAACATTAGTTTTTATGGTCGAAAGTGTGAGTTAAACTGACTGTGTAATATGTGAATGCATTGGCTGTTTTGTGGAGTTCCTGTAGGTCAGTAGGGGAGGGTGCTGCAAGGGTGGTGGGTTCTCTGCCCTGTAAGGGGCCAGTGGGTATTCACCCTCTACTGTAAGTCTCTCTAAATAAGATGGAATGCAGCACTACATGTGTGAAAACTGCTCATTTCGAGACCATGCGTGGGGGGGCGTTAACTAGTTAACTACACTAAATTATATTGGGTCATTTCTGAGATCAGGGATTTTATTGGGGATCTTTTCTGCAGATTATTTTGTCACATCTCTGTGCTCTCTGCTCAGGTTGGGGACATAGTCCGGGTGGCCAAAGATGAGACCTTCCCAGTGGACCTAGTCCTGTTATCGTCGGATCGAGCCGAGGGAACGTGTCACATCACCACCACCAGCCTGGATGGAGAGACTAATCTGAAGGTTGGGCTTTTAATCTCCTTGCTCCGCTCTTGCTTTTTGATTCCCTCTGAGCCTTAAAAGGATTAGCTTCCCCTGTCACCCGGTTAGGGGAAAAACGGCTCATTTTATGTCCTGTCTCTGATCCAGACGTGGTACTCATTTTATTTTAAAATACTTTTTTTGCCTGAGGCAATATCTGATTGTATGCTTCTATTTATAGTGCTAGGCATGTACTAGGGTATCTGCGTGTTACTACTTTTGATTTGCATTAAATGAAAATGCCTTTGCAACTAATGTGTACTTTTATTTTGGTTTACTGCAATATTTATCTTTGTTATCTTCCATTGTTCAATTTCAAGGGTGTAGCCTCCCTGGCATTAGCCATCTGTTCCTGCTACTTGTCTTTATGGCAGTTTGTGTTTCAGTAATGTCATTGGAATTAAGTGGGGGATGGGGTCACTTTTCTCACTGAGGAGTTTTGAGCAGCGAAAAACAATGCACATTACCCTTCAAGCAGTCCACTAGTGATTTGGTTCAATTGTAAATGCAATCCTAACAATCCCAATGGCCTTCTGACTTGTCAAACTGTTGATAGAGGCTGTGCAAATGTTGATGATTTAACAGCTTTATTAGGCTACGCTCTTATGTACAAGTCTCCTTTTTTTTTTACAGGTTTCACTGTATTATTATTTTTTATTAAGTATTTTTCCTCCATAAATGTATGTCCACTCCAGACTCATAACTCTGTGCCAGAGACACTGGTGTCCCGGTCGGTATCCAGGCTGGAGTCTCTACATGCTGTTGTTGAGTGCCAGCAGCCAGATGCAGATCTGTACAGGTAAATTCACAGTCCAGGACAACACCCCGCACTCACCGGCCACTCAGGATTTAGAGTTCCCTTTTCACAGTCCAGGACAACACCCCGCACTCACCGGCCACTCAGGATTTAGAGGTCCCTTTTCACAGTCCAGGACAACACCCCGCACTCACCGGCTTCGGGATTTAGAGGTCCCTTTTCACAGTCCAGGACAACACTCTGCACTCACCGGCCACTCAGGATTTAGAGGTCCCTTTTCACAGTCCAGGACAACACCC
>JACXGK010012778.1:0-13849 GCA_016801125.1 Novumbra hubbsi | reverse complement strand
GGGGGTGATGGGTTGGGGAGACAAGAGGAGAGGGAGAGACAGAGCCAGATAGAGCAGAGGACAGTAGTTTCATTAGTGAGATTGATTGGATGAGAGGAGAGGCTAACAGCCCTGCTGCTCTTTAGCTAAATGCCATCTCTGGGACTATCAGCATCACACACACACAGACAGTGTCAACATCATGTGTTAGCTCTAGGCCTATCAACAATGGTCTGCTTTTATAGAAATGACTTGCGTAGAAAACCTATGATTGTCTATCCGGTAAAATATGGAATAAACGAAGATTCACCTCACCGATTACACTACAGGAATTACACTGCAACCGCAATACATTTATAGACCAGACAGGAGAACTGCACTATTAGTGTCTAGCTCTAAAAGAAACCAAGTAGATATTTGGGTCTAGCTCCAAAAGAAACCAAGCAGACGTTGTTGTCTAGCACCCTAAGGAAACCAACTAGATTTTTGTGTCTAGCACCCAAAGGAAACCAAGTAGATATTTGTTTCTAGCACCCAAAGGATACCAACTACATATTTGTGTCTAGCACCCAAAGGAAACCAACTAGATATGTTGTATAAAAATTTCCCTGAACTTTGCAAATCCTAATCAAAACACAATCCTCATAATGAATAACAACAAGCACACCCACCCTTTAGTCAAAAGGGTTGCTAGCCATTTGTCCATAAGTGTTCAGCCTGGAAAACACAAGAAGCCAATTTCAGTCATATTACTTGTTCTATTTAAGTCTCACTTTAGTAATTTGGCATGAATTGTTTGGTGAAAAAGATGTCACACAAGGATTAACACCAGTGCGAGGTCAGTAAGTGTCAAGAAGAGGTTTAAATGAAAATTCCCAGTCCCAAAAATTTTTTTTGTTGATTAATAACCAATTAAAATTGCTTGCATTGTGGTTCCGGTCACACATGTGGAGAGAACAGACGCACGCTGAGAGGCTCCCATGCATTAGATTATTTTTGTACAGTTTTTGCTTTGCATTCACCTTCACTCCATACCAAACACTGACTAGTTTGTCTATAGTTTATCTCTTACCTTCGTCATTTCAATGTCACATAGTTTGACTGTTTGATTAAGTGACATTGAAATGAAGAAGCCACAATGGCTGACTCTGACAGTCATGGCCCTGGGAGAGTGTTTACTCTTTCAGACCTCCAGGATCTACACTTGATTCTCGTTTTTTTTTATTACTTTGAACTACTAATTCATCTGAGGTCTGCTATCAAGACAGCTTTTGGCACCTGCTATTGAGGCGGCTCTGGCTTCATTCTCTCCCACTCTAGATGGTATCCGAGCCGCTGCCAAGGACCATGTCCGCCCTATGGACGCCTTCGAACACGACCTAAGTGGCAACTGCCACCTCATAGTGTCTCTTGAGGAATCGGCTGACCAAGTGACAACCAAAAAATGGTGGACAAGCGCTGACGACCAGGTGCCACTGAAACCTTTGAGTAATCAGAATTCCAGAGAGGATGGAAGGCGGAGACTTGGTGGGATTCATGGCAGATGTTTTCTCAGAAATGTTGGGTTCCACTCTCGCTCCACTCTCGTTCTGAATCCTGCTCGCCCAAAACCGGACAAGGAGTGGATTCTCCAAGAGCAAAACCGAGACCTACTGCACAACACTAAGCGACGCTTGAACTTGCAGTCCGAATTTATCTGTATGGATTACACTCGTTCTGATTATTTTGCCCTTGAATGTGGGACTGGGCAGGGTTGCCCTCTCTCCCCTTTGTTATTTGCCCTCACTATTAAGCCTCATTTGATATCTCTACATGCATCTTTTTCTTTCCAGAGTGGATCATTGGAGGGGGTTCAACACTGTATGTTGCTATATTATATGCTGATGTTCTGTTGTCAGTGACCCTGCAACATATTTACCTTCCATCCACTTTATTCTGGAGGACTTTGGCTCCTTTCTTGGTCACAAGCTGAATCTCCAGTAGAGTGAGTTCTTCCCATTAAATCCGGGTGTGTTGCAGCTTAAGCCGACTGACCTGCTTTTTTCCAATAAACTGCTTGGGTTTCACAAACAGTAACATGTTCACTACCTGCCCCTTTCTCTGCTAATTCTGCTCCCCTTGTTGTGAAAATTTTGTCTGACTTTCAGATACGGGGTAGCTTACTGCTATCCCTTAAAGGGAGGGTAAATGCTGTTAAAATAAATTGTTTGCCCAGATTCCTTTATCTATTTCATTCTATCCCATTGTTTTACAAACTTTTTTAAGTCTATCAATAAAGTGGTTAACCTGTTTATCTCGGGATTATGTACCAAGAGTCAGTTGTTCTTTCAGATATATACATTAAGTGGAGGGCTGCACTACCAAACGTTTTGGTATTACTACTGGACTGACAAATTGCTGTTCTGGTTGCATGCTCCAGATACAACATGGTGCCACCTTGAGGTACGGTCCCGTGTTTCAACAGATCTTCCTGCTTTGCTCTGCTGTTCTTTGCTGGTACCCCATTCTAGCTTTACTGGCACTTCTGTATTCCTTTACATGTTTAAGAGCTGGCATGATTTTGGTCATCCTCATTATTAGAAGTACCATGCCTTCCACCCATCCCTAACAGGCACTGTTTTCTTTCTCAGGACAAGGAAGGGTATTATGACATTTCAAGAAGTGTCTGTATGACAACAGACACTTTTCTGGTATTCCCATTTTGGACCCTCTAGCCCCCTTTAACTTTTTTTCCATTACCTGTAAGTCGGGCATTGTGTCTCCTTACAGTTTCCTGGCTTCCTCGCACAAACTCCCCGGTCAAGCCCGGGACAGTATATTGTCTTTATTACCTAGACAGAATGGATTAACCTCTTATTCTGTCATTGGACAAGCACTCCACTAACAAAGGTAAATGTGCCTTGGAGCAGGAGATGGGCATGGAATTCACACAGGAGTGGTGGGATGAGGCGATTGACAGGGTACACACCACTACATCTTGTGCTCGTCTTGACCTCATATTTGTAATGGTCATGCATTGGGCTCATTTTTCCATGTTGAGGCTATCTAAAATTTACCCAAATGTGAACGATGAATGTGATACATGTCTTCCCATGTGAGTATGGTCAGATGTTCGGCTCCAGTTGTTCGGCTCCAGTGCTGTTTTTTAAGCAAATGGCTTCCTTTCATTGAATATTTTCATATGCTAAAGAGGCTCTCTCCTTTTTTGGACCAGGGGGCCCATGATGACCCCTGTCCACTGCCCCAAGTGCCCACAATGGGCATGTGAGCTTTAGAACAGGACCATGGAAGAAGGAGGCCTGGTCTGATGAATCACACTTTCTTTTACATCACGTGGATGGCAGAGTGCATGTGCATTGCTTAATTGAAAAACACAAGGCACCTGGATGCACTATGGGTGGGATGTTTTGGGCAATTCTCTGCTGGGGAACTTTGGGAACTGCCATTCAGGTGGCTGTTACTTTGACATGTACTACTGACCTAAGCACTGTTGCAGACCATGTACATACTTTATGGAAACAATATTCCCTGATGGCATTTGCCTCTTTTTGCAGGATAATGCGCCCTGCCACAAAGCAAAAATGGTTCAGAAATGGTTTGAGGAACACAACAACAATTTCAAGGTGTTGACTTGGTTTCCAAATTCCCCGGATCTCAATCCAATCGAGCATCTGTGAGATGTGCTGGACAAACAAGCCTGATCCGTGGAGGCTCCATCTTGCAGCTTACAGGACTTAAAGGATCTGCTGCTAACGTCTTGGTGCCAGATACCACAGCACACCTTTAGAGACCATACCTTGATGGGTCGGGGCGGTTTTGGCGGCGAAAGAGGGACCTACACAATATTAGGCATGCGGTCATAATGTTCTGGCTGATCGGTGTATATGTTCTTTTTAAGTTGAAATGCAAACATTTTCATGTGAAATGTAAAAAAATAAAACAACTAAAAACAACATTAATTATCAATTTGGAAATTCTGTTTACTAGTATGAGCCAGAATGTAATGTAGATTTCAAATTGACCTGGACCCTTGTTAGCATTCACACCTACAACCTTACTTATGCTCCAAAATCAATACTATGTTTCTACAAACATTCTCTCCTGTCAGTCATTTTGAAAATGCGTTGCTAAAATGACAATTATTGAAACATGGTTCCATAAACAGTATTTAAAACAAATGTTAAATACATACCTACGTCATAGAAACATATATGCAAGATGTTCAGACATTTTAAAAAGGAATTAATCTATTCATTTTTTTAATAATTGCACCAAGCTTAAACAATTAAAAGCTGATGGTATAGATTAGATTGAATGGCATGCCTCTTCTTGATCCTAGAAGTAATGTCATTCATGTTAGATCAATGTGCAAGTCCTCTACCTCTGAACCAATAGACACACATACATTTGGACTTTGTGCCATTATGGTGACAGGCAACATACCAAGGTTCATCAGCCAACACTGCTTATTTGCACATTTCACCCCAGGCGACATATCAAGGTTCATCAGCCAACATTGCAGATTTTCACATTACCCCTCAGATCACTCCCACGCACAGAGTATCCAATAAGATTTTGACCAGGCCCCATTTGTCCAAGAGCTATAAAAACCCTTGGTCCCAGACTCAAAGTACCGTTAGGTCCAAGAACTTCCGTAAGGGTAAGTCAGATATCTCCAAGGCTTTCTTTGTCAAACCAACAAGGTATTTAGATTTGAAGATTTATATGAATGCAGTGGTAGTGTTAGGTTTTTGTTTTTACTGTTTGTTATTCTTGTACCCCCATGGGGGAACCAGCTAATTATTATAACAAATTCATTATGACTGAAACTACATGATTAAAATATTCATACTTGAATTATTTGATATTTAATTGACACAATATTCTATTCAATACAGTGTCTTCAGAAGTTAATTAAATATTGTTTGAGTAACTCTTCATTTAGTGTAGATATTTAATCTGAAGTATGAATTTGCCTAATCTAATCCTTGTGTCTTCTCACCAGTAGATCTGAGTTGCCAATAGCAATCATGAAATCAACTGTTGTCGCCCTCATTTTGGTTGTGCTGGCCATTGGTAAGAACTCATTATAGGAATAGTTATGCAACCATCTTTACCTTATCTGCACATCTACTTACCAATGACAACCAGTTGAGGAGGCTTAGGGTTAGATAGGTATAAAGGTTGACATGTTTTTTCATACCATGACAATGGTTTAATATATATTTCATATCAGGTGTAGTCTATTTAAGAATAGTAATTTGTAAAGTGAGAGCATGTAATAAGTCATGTCTGTATGTGTGTGTGTTTGTGTGTGTGTGTGTGTGTGTGTGTTGGTGTGAAACCTGAGGCTGTGAATCTGGTTCCCTGGTGAAGCGTGACATTCCCGCTGATGTCGAAACTCTCACCAAATACGTCCAGGACGCAATCAAAGAAATTAAAACACATCCTCTGGTCAGCAAAGCTCAGTAAGTAACAAACCATCACACTAACCAACCCACTAACCACTACCCTAACCAACCCACTAACCACTACCCTAACCATCACACTAACCGACCCACTAACCATCACCATAACCATCACACTATCCATCACCCTAACCATCACATAAACCATCACACTAAACATCACACTAATGATCACTTTAACCATCACACTATCCATCACCCTAACCATCACATAAACCATCACACTAAACATCACACTAATGATCACTCTAACCATCACACTAACCATCACACTATCCATCACCCTAACCATCACATAAACCATCACACTAAACATCACACTAATGATCACTCTAACCATCACACTATCCATCACCCTAACCATCACATAAACCATCACACTAAACATCACACTAATGATGACTTTAACCATCACACTAACCGTCACACTAACCGTCACACTAACCGTCACACTAACCGTCACACTAACCATCACACTAACCATGAGCACAAGAGAATGGAAGTTTGTATTCCTCTTCAGGGAAATTTTTATTGCAGCTACTTAATAAGTATGATCATGTTTATATTGCGTCTATATCTATAAAAGTCCTCACATTTTGGATAAGTCTTTGTAAATATATTATTATTATTCATGTAATATTGATTATATTTTTCCAAACATTTTACTTACTAGGGCTCTGACATTTTAGTATCAGTCGTCTAATCGGTACCCATGACTCAGTTATTTTGCTAGTTTGCTTCATGGTGGAATCACTCTAAGTGTCTCGCTCCCCACAGGGATTACCTGGAAGAGGGTAAGGCTCAGTTCACACCTGAAAAGATTCAGGAGCATGCTGACAAGATCCAAGAGCAGATTCAGCCCTACATAAGTGACATCGAGGGGAAAGTCCGCCCTCTGGCTGAGAACATCCAGACCCAGCTGAGCCCTCTGGCTGAGAACATCCAAGCCCAGTTTAGCCCTCTGGCTGAGAACCTGCAGGCACAGGTTGACAAAATGCAGGCCAAGATCAAGCCTCTGGCTGATGACTTCCAGGAACAGATGGAGAAGCTCTACCAAACTGTGGTTGATCAGACCAAGGCTATCCTCCCCTCCCAGTAAAGCAAAAGTGACATCCCTTTAACTTGGGTTAAAAGGATAACCCATCTCCCATCTTTGTTTCACCAGTGCGAAGGCATCACTTTCAACAATAAAGGTGTTGAAAGACGGCCATTTTGTCCAGAATTGTTACTCAATGGTTGATGTGCCACAAGGCTCCTAAAATGCACAGTGTACTGCTGTTATATTTGTTTTAAGTATAATAAGAAATTAAAATGTCACATTTCAAAGGATGTGCAAATCAACATTTGTTGGATATACTGACCTTTAAGCAATCCCATCAAGTGCAATTTGTTAATATTCAAAAGTAGTTGTTAATTTGGAGAATAGCTTCAATTCAATGGTTTCTATTTGTTTTCATTGGCAGTGATCTAGGTAAATGGCAATGAAGATCTGATCTTACAAGACAAGAGGTGAAAGAGGATTGCTTGTCCTCTACCATGGTGATAAAAAATTGTTCTGTAGAATATCCTGGCCTCTTCAGAAAGGTTTATACAATTGTATAGAAAATAAATTATTACAACCCACCCATCCTCCAACCATTCCATTAAACCATGAATAGTAATTCCCTTCACCTCTCAAAAACCTCCCCCAAGCCATCGTGCTCTGATCTTTCACCCCCACCCCTTTTCTAACACACACACAACACATACTCAAACACACACGCACACAACGAGACATACACAGACACACATACATAAGCACAAAGAGACAGAATATTGCTGCACTACTAATGACATACACCCATCCCCTGGACTCCTGTTTAAAAGGCTGTCTCTTACATTGAAACTTAACAAGTGTGAAATTAGAAAGGTTACCAAATAAGAACACACACACACACACACCCCATCAGAATAAAGGCCCACAGGGTTCCGACAGGATAGAAGCTTAATTGAAAAGCTTCTTTCTGCTATAATGCAACAGTCAGCAGAGGGGAACGATACAATGCCAGGAATTAAAAAATGTTGGGGTGTGTGTGTGTGTGTGTGTCTGAACAAAATCACACACTCAGATGTAAAGTCCTCCCTTCCAACCTTCATCCTCCATCCTCATTGGCACTCCAGGCAACGAACATGTTTTATAATGACATGCAAATCAAGACCAGGGGAGTGGCCAGCCAAAGAAAAGAGGTCTGATGTCAGCGTTCTAAAGAACACCAACACCCAAAGCTGTGTGTGTGTGTGTTTATGAGTGTGTGCCCGTGCGTGATGGTTGATACTTCCTGTTTAGTTAATCTACCACAAAACATTATTTGATGTCATTCCAGAGTTTAAACAGTTCTCTCATGGTCGTTCTACAGTAAACTAAGTCACTGTATTACCAAGATGACTACCCTATACTATTAACGCTGTTGAGCTCTGATCCAGAATAGCCCTGTCTGCCCTCTGTATTGATGCAGATAAAAGAAGAAAAGAAAGCTGAAGAGGCTGAGATTGTGAGAACTAAGGAATAAAACCAGTGGAGAAAAGGAATGGAGATAGAGGAACTTCAGGAGAGCCTGGTGGCACTTGACACGAAAAAAATACTACTTTCAGGAGGAAAATAAACCTTCACCTACTTTTCTGCTGCATTCGGTCTGACAAGCCCCACCCCATCTTCCCTGGCTCACACAGGGCTGGTCCCAGAAATGAGCAGTACAAGCAAGCGCTTGCGCTAGGTCTCCCCTTGCAGCTACGGGCCTCCTCTTAATATATAACGGATAATTAGAATAATTAGAATATTAAAACAATTTAGAAATTAGCACATTGCTAAGTGGTTGTCAAACATACTTTCAAATATTTGTTATTGAAGGCACTCTTGATGAAGGCATCTTCATGGTGGATGTGTTTCATTCAATATCCGCAAATGCACTGATTACTGATAATCTTGTTAGCATTAGCCATAATACATAAGATGTTGGTTAGCAAAATGTCTAGCTAGCAAGGTTGATTTTTATCTTATACAGTCATGTAACATAAATCTATTATATTCATTTGATTCATGGTATTTAGCTGGCCCCCGTAGTTGGCAGGTACCTGGTGTAGTGACTACCATGCTGCTCCCAGTTAAAGGGATGGTGTTGACTGGGTTTAGTGTTGCAAAAACTGCGTTTAGTCAATGTTGTATGCAGGCCCGTTTTCAGAGACAGGCGTGCAAACTGGGAAAACAGTAGGACATAAAACACAAAGACGGCACACTGGCATGGAGGAGCAAAAACCTGTAGTCCATGCTTGACGACAGACACGGGTTAAGTGAAGATTTGTTATTTAGTTATTAAGCAAATTGTGTTGGTGGTTGGTTAGATTACCAGTGGTATGTGAACGCAACAATGTCAATAATACAAAAACCTTTTAAAGTAAAAACAATATGGTGCAGAGCTAAAAATAAATCTAGCCATACCTTTAGGCTACATTGCTCAAAAGCAAGTAAGTAGCAGTCATTGCACTGTGCTTACTTGCATTTGTGTTACTAGGAAGTGAATCAAAACATGGCAGGTGTTAATTTTAGGCCGTGGAAAATATGTTTATTCTCCCCTTTGCTCACCTAATGGCATAGCTAGCGGCATACAAATGTTTTCCCCAGGCTAAGCCAGCAGTACGGTCATGTATTTAGAAGACGTCTAAGTCATTACTTACATATTTATTGCAAACCTAGCTAGCACATTTTATATACCACATAACCCTTCAGCTAGCAAAATAGCCACTTTCTGGCCGGACTTGTTAACTGATGCTGCAGACAAAAGCCAAGTTGACGCTATCGCTAGCTACAGTAGCTAGGTGTCCTAGCTTGCTACAATGATCATTAACATAGATGGATATGAAGTTGGTGCCCGGCGCTCTATATCTTTGTACAGTATAGTACTCTATATCTAAGTGCTATTCTACATAGAGGTGAAACATGATAATGTAAATGGAATGTTCAAATAAATCATAATCTTGCTAGGTTTTGTGTGTCGCATGTTTCCTGCTGTCATTAAACAAACATTTAAATGTGAACCTCTATGGCATTACAGAGGGCCACCAAATCCAATTCTGCTTACGTCCCCAAAAAGCCTAGAACCGGTCCTTTGCTCACGCAGCGCAGAGAGAGGAATAAGAGAGGGAACGCGATAAGGAGTGAGGGAGAAAGATAAGGAGAGAGAGAGTGGGGACAGGGAGAAAGACAAGGAGAGAGAGGAAGAGGGGAGACAGGGAGAAAGACTGTAGCAATCTGCTTACCTGACATCGTTGGTGAAACACTATTTGTAATTTCCTGCTTTCCCTGGCTCCAGCCTGCTTCGCTGCACAGGCTTACACATAGATATACAAACACACACACATGTCTCTGCAGCAGATTTGCAAAATACATTTTAGTGGATGTAGAGGTGATGTCGAGATTCTGGGTCCTTTTCTATTCATGTCTGTTTCACACACACACATTGTATAGACACTTTCTTCAATCCACAAATCACGATACAGTGGGATGGATTCAATGTAAAGGCCAGGTATATCGAGTATCAGTATGAGGACAGGAAACCCCTTCCCCACATCGCCAGGCTGCACATGCCGCTCATTACCACCCCTAGTGGCCTGGGCAGTCAACAGGACGAACACCATAAAAGCTACTACTATCAGCAACAAACCACGCTTAGAAAAAGGTAATTATGTGACACCAGGTCTGTTCAAAGTACTGCTTCTCTCCCAAAGTTTCTCTATCTCTCTCAACGGTATGCTCAGCAGTTGTTATAAATTAATTTTATAATGTTTGACTGACGGTAATGTGTCTGTTGCTTATACCAACCTTTCCGTCTCTCTCTTACTCCCACACACACACACACACACACTCACTTTTCCCAGGGGAACCAAAGTCATCCTGATAAGACCAAGTTATTTTTAGTTGTGATGGTAACCATGGTGATGGAGTGGCCAAACTCCCTGGCCATCAGGACTCTTTGAGATGTTGTACTGACCCACCCAAAGAAATAGGGAGATGTTGTACTGACCCACCCAAAGAGAGAGATTTCGTACTGACCCACCCAAAGAGAGAGATGTTGTACTGACCCACCCAAAGAGAGAGAGATGTTGTACTGTCTCACCCAAAGAGAGAGAGAGATTTTGTACTGACCCACCCAAAGAGAGAGATATTGTACTGACCCACCCAAAGAGAGAGAGAGAGATATTGTACTGTCTCACCCAAAGAGAGAGAGAGATGTGGTACTGACCCACCCAAAGAGAGAGAGAGAGAGAGATGTTGTACTGACACACCCAAAGAGAGAGAGAGAGATGTTGTACTGACCCACCCAAAGAAAGAGAGAGATGTTGTACTGACCCACCCAAAGAGAGAGATATTGTACTGACCCAACCAAAGAGAGAGAGAGATGTTATACTGACCCACCCAAAGAGAGAGAGAGAGAGAGATGTTATACTGACCCACTCAAAGAGAAAGAGAGAGTGGATTGAGGAATATGCTGTGATTCAGTGTAGCAGGGAGAGCTGCTCCTCACAGCCAGTCATCATGACCCAGGTGCCTTGCAAACTACTGTGTTTGTTTGTGTGAGGCCATCTCTCAGTGCTCCTAGAAGGGGTGCAGTTCAGTAGATGACACTGACACAATGAGGGGTACAGTTTAGTAGTTGACACTGGCACAATGAGGGGTACAGTTTAGTAGTTGACACTGGCACAATGAGGGGTACAGTTTAGTAGTTGACACTGGCACAATGAGGGGTACAGTTTAGTAGTTGACACTACCACAATGGGGGTGCATTTCAGTAGTTTACACAATGAGGGGTGCAGCACTGTAGTTGACACAGGCACAATGAAGGTGCATTTCAGTAGTTTACACAATGAGGAGTGCAGTTCAGTAGTTGACACATGCACAATGAAGGTGCATTTCAGTAGTTTACACAATGAGGGGTGCAGTTCAGTAGTTGACACATGCACAATGAAGGTGCATTTCAGTAGTTTACACAATGAGGGGTGCAGTTCAGTAGTTGACACATGCACAATGAAGGTGCATTTCAGTAGTTTACACAATGAGGGGTGCAGTTCAGTAGTTGACACAGGCACAATGAAGGTGCATTTCAGTAGTTTACACAATGAGGGGTGCAGTTCAGTAGTTGACACTGGCACAATGAAGGATGCTGTTTCCAATTACCACATGGGAAATGCAATGAATAAGGAGGAGGAGAGGATGCAGGGAGGGAGGAGGAGGAGGAGAGGGAAGAGGAAAGCGAGCTGCATTGAGGGAAATGAGAGGAGGGAAATGGGGGGGTGAGGAGAGCAGTTATCTGGCAGTGTGCCCAGCTGCAGTGTTGTGTCCCTCACCTTTGCTCCGCACAAATTCCTCTGTGTGTGTGTGTGTGTGTGTGAGTCTTGACATCTTTAGCAGTAATAATGCATTCTCACCTATTAATAAGTTCTGGATCATAGCATCTTGTATCGATCCAACATGCCGCCCAATATCTACTCCTATCCTCTCTCTCTTTCACTCCCGCTCATCTACCTCTCATTCCCTCTCTCACTCTGTCTCCCCTACCTCTCCCCCCCCCATCTTCCTCCCTCTCCCTTTCTCTGCAGCAATATGTGGTCAGTCATGTGAAACACCCTACTGGAATGCCCTCGAGCCCCGCCAACTCACCCTTTTCTCCCTGTAATCTCCCTGTATTCTCCCTGCATTATCCCTGTATTCTCCCTGTATTCTCCCTGCATTCGTCCTGTATTCTCCATGCATTCTCCCTGCATTCTTCCTGTATTCTCCCAGCATTCTTCCTGTATTCTCCCTGCATTCTTCCTGTATTCTTCCTGTATTCTCCCTTCATTCTCCCTGTATTCTCCCTGCATTCTTCCTGTATTCTCCCTGCATTCTTCCTGTATTCTCCTTGCATTCTCCCTGTATTCTCCCTGCATTCTTCCTGTTTTATCTTCCCTGCATTCGTCCTGTATTCTCTCTGCATTCTCCCTGCATTCTTCCTGTATTCTCCCAGCATTCTTCCTGTATTCTCCCTGCATTCTTCCTGTATTCTCCCTGTATTCTCCCTTCATTCTCCCTGTATTCTCCCTGCATTCTTCCTGTATTCTCCCTGCATTCTTCCTGTATTCTCCCTGCATTCTCCCTGTATTCTCCCTGCATTCTCCCTGTATTCTCCCTGTATTCTCCCTGCATTCTTCCTGTATTCTCCCTGCATTCTTCCTGCATTCTCCCTGTATTCTCCCTGCATTCTCCCTGTATTCTCCCTGCATTCTTCCTGCATTCTCCCTGTATTCTCCCTGCATTCTTCCTGCATTCTCCCTGTATTCTCCCTGCATTCTTCTTGCATTTTACCTGCATATTCTCGGTATTCGTCCTGTATTCTCCATGTAACTTCCCTGCATCTTCCCTGTTCTCCCTACCTCCTGTTCTTTTTCTTACCACTCTGTCAAGTGCTCTCTCTCACACACACACACAGCATCGTGCACACATACATACACACACAGGGACATATTACAGCTCATGACACTAATAAAAGGAAATGAAAAAGAGCTGTTGCGTGTGGTGGATGCTGAACGTGTTGCGCTGTTGGTTTATGACAGTGTCCCGGTGATGTGATTCCCTGGGAGTCTCTCTAGAGGCAAACTGAATCAAGTTATTTCTCTCACATTATTACCAAACTAATATCACAAACTGTCATTCAACCAAAACAGCACCCCCTTAACTGCCCTGTGACAAATGTATAACATCCCACATACTAGAACAGACAGTCTTGTTCACAAACACACACAAGAAGGAACAGCCAGACACACTCTCATATACACGCACACACACACTCACACACACCCGGAGGGTGCAGGGGAATCGTCCTATTCATCTGGACTGAAGAGGAAGCCTATTGGCCAAATTAGATTCTGCTGCTTCTTCACTGAGACAGTGTGTGTGTGTGTGTGGTGCATATGTGAAACGCTTCCTGTCCAAGTTCATCATCAATCTGCTGCACAGCCTTGTGACTCACTGTGACCTTGGCCTATCACGGTGCTGTAACTGGGATCGCTCAGAGGGCCTCTTCATCAGAGCTGCAGGACGAGGGCGGTGATGTCATTATTCACCCTTTATCTCTTTTTACAGATCCCCCTCTCTCCCGTCCCGTCCTCCTGTCCCCTGTCCTCTCTCCTTCTCTCCTCCTCTCCTCCTCTCCACCTGTTTTTATAATTCTTAATCTCTGTCACTTCTCTCGAGCCCATTCCTCTCTCCATTAGTTTGGTGCAGGTCAACTGGTGTCCCACCTGAGCCTATATCTATCACTATACAGCTATGCCTTTTAGTGTGGTGATTGAATAGAGTGCAGAAACCACCCCCCCCCCCCCCCCCCCCCCCC
>JACXGK010012777.1:0-13860 GCA_016801125.1 Novumbra hubbsi | reverse complement strand
CTCCCACTGTCTCTCTTGAGGCAGCACTTTGCTTTTAATCCAGACTAACTGACAGTCTCCCACTGTCTCTCTTGAGGCAGCACTTTGCTTTTAATCCAGACTAACTGACAGTCTCCCACTGTCTCTCTTGAGGCAGCACTTTGCTTTTAATCCAGACTAACTGACAGTCTCCCACTGTCTCTCTTGAGGCAGCACTTTGTCTTCCCATCTCTCACACCATCCACAACCACGCGATTTGGAAACACACATCATGTTAAACCAAAACAGATGCTCTCCATCTCGATATCGATTCACGTTAAAATAACAAAGTGAACTCTCCCCTTTAAAGATCGTCTCTATCAAAACGTCTGCATGTCAGGGCCCCGCCCACGCGGAGGTCAGGCATGTTGTCAACCTGTACCTCCGGTTGACCAGTTCGGATGGGAGTGGGTGGGGGGTTTCAGGGGCAATGGGAGTTGAACTGACCCACTCCGGTCGACAGTGGTCCTCACGGTGGGAGGATGCCTGCTTGTCACACACACACTCGGGGGTCTGCCGACAGCCCTAGATATGCCAGGCAGAACCAGGACTGCTCTTGGGGGTGGGGTCTACCTGACGTCATTGGGGATGGAGCCGGGTGCTTTGGTTGGCCCGAGTTCCCCGGAGGCGGGGACTGGGCGGGGGCCAGTGGGCAGACACTGCTGGGTCCGTAGGTCACAGGGCAGACTCCGAGAGCTGTGGCAGTGACAAAAACACACTGAGGAATTTCAAGGAGGGCCTTAGAGGGGCTGAGTGTGTGTGTGTGGATGTGTCAAATATAGAGGCACACATTCTCGCAAACACACACACTCTCACAGTGTTGTATCCTTTCTAGCCAAAAGAGTCTAAGCAAGCGTCATTGTCAAACGCTAGTGGGGAACCTCACAACATTAAACCACAAATACAGGACGACTTTAAACGCACCAACAAAAGCAAAAGAGCAGAAAATGGGAAAATACGAGAACATGCAGAGAAGATGAGGGACAACACAGGGTTAGACGGGGCCAGGTGCCTCTGGAACCGCGACATTTGACCTACCTGAAACTCTCTGCGTTATGAATGACAAGATGAGGGTTGGGGGGGTCGCTATGGCAACGAGGGACCTTGCCCGGTCGAGGACTGTTCCTGGGGGCTGATGGGGGGACGAGGGAAAGAGGGGTCATGCCTAAGAAAGCCAAGCCTTTTCTTGTTTTACTCGAGCCCAACTTGGTCCCAGACTACAGCGTGTCTCAGACAACCCCGGAGGAATCAAACCCCCTGTAATTGGTCGGTGTGGGCAGGGGGGCGTGTTACCTAGGTACAGGCCGCTGACAGGACTGTGGGGCTTCCCGATCACATGACCAATGCACTCGTTCATCAGCGCCTGCAAATTCTACAGAGGGAGATGTTCGCACAGTCACACCACCGTTCCACGAAACACACACACACACACACACATCAAGAGGGCAAATGCACAGCAAATCGATTGAGTACAGTCCGGTAATGTTGATTTGCTAGTGAGAGGCATTGTGTGCTTTATGCAAGAAAGAAACTTTGGTACGATGTCAAACTAAGGGATGTTGTCCTGTCTGACAGTGTAATATGGCATTAAAAAAAAATATCGGCCCCATGACTAACTCTAAAGAGTTGCAGGAAACCACCTTAAAAAAAAATTACGTTCTCAGTGGCAAAATGTGCAACTTAGTTTCGGTGATCAAGAGGAGAACTACAAAGAGATTTGTCTGAAGACCACACCGTTTGGCCCCGCCCCACCAGCTAACATTGCCCTGGGCCACCAGACAAACACTGAGGTAGCGCGGCGTTACCAGGAAGTCGTCCTCCGGCAAGGCCGAGATGAAGCCAGGTTCTATGGCCTGGAGGAAGTCGAAGCCCTGGGTGGCCCATCGGGGCCGGGTACCCCGTCCGCTCTCGCACTTGGTGAGGACGTAGTTCATCCACTTGCGGGCGAAGGCGATGTAGCGCTCGCCGATCCTCTGGCGGAACTCTCCGGACATCAGACGCACCACCTCCTTGTGGTACTGTGGACGGCAGGAAGCACATTTCAAGGTGTCCAGAACGGGGACCTACAGCCTTTTTGCCCGGTACCATGGGATGTGAAAGCTACGCTCACCGGCAGCCTATGGAGGTTATTTGACCAGTAATTGTCTGATACCGGAGCCAAAGATCAGAACTGGGACGGTGAGGCAAGAACAGCTAATATGGCAGAGTGTTACGCCCTGTGGTTTAAGGGCAAACCATCCCCCTCCTGAAATACCATGACAAAGCCATTCTTGGCATCTAGGAAATGTCTCGCGTACCGACACATTCCTCCAAGGCATTGAGCTGAACATTATAAATCAGTTGCATTGCGGTCTGGAAAGAGACAGCCTTATGATCGTTTCCATATGCACACTTGACATGTCTTCACTTTTACGTCACACTTGGGGCCCTGAGGAAATGGGGATGGCGTACGTTCTAAGGCCGACCACTAAGACACGTCACACCCGTGGTATGCAGTCTCTTACAAAAAGGGTGGTTCGAATTCTAAATGCCGATTGGTAGATACCCGTGTTATACCGTACACCGACACATGACCAACATGACAGGCTGACAATGGAAATAGGGCTTGTTATACATTGTCATTATACCACGGCTAAGGCGGTGTCCAGGGATTTATTCTGGGGCGCCCAGGGGCCCGTTAAGTCTCACCTCAAAAGCAACGTTGTACCCCTGAATCATGGCCTCCCGGTAGTACTGCTGCAGTGTGGCTGCCTCGGACTCCTCCACCTCCGCCTCAAACTCCGACGTGAACATGTACTCCACCCTGTCGATGGCCGTGTTGATCTTGATACACAACTGCAAGGCCTCGTTCTGCGCGGGGGAGAAGCCAGGGAGAATCAGACGGGCTGGGGGGGGGGGGGCAAACAAGGGCCTTGAACGCCAGGCCAGATTGTCGTGGTCCCACTTCAACAGCCTCCGCGTGAGCCAGCAGTGTGCCCGGAGAGGAGGTCCTCAAACGGGAGCTCCCTTTCCTCATCGCAACGGGGCACTTTGCGGAGGGCGGTAAACTAAACCCCCCCGGTTTTCAAATAACCCCCAGCGTGACGGTACCTTCAGTTGCTCCAGGGCGCAGGCGATGAGGGGTTGGCTGGACGTCTGCTCTCGGCTGAGGGTGAGCTGCTCGTCCAGGCTCTGCTGGAAGGCCTTCCGCTGGGCCACGAGGTGGGCCGACTGCATCACTATCAGGAGCAGGTTCTCCACCTTGTCAATACATTTTCAATACAATTAAGACACATAAAACCAGAACGCTACTCCTCAGAAACAACTACGTCACGTTCCCCCAGTGAACCACCACCATGAACAAAACAACCACCCACCTGCATGGCCCGCAGTGTGTCCACGGTCTCCATCTGGGGCACCAGCTTGACCAGCGGCCCGCCCCAGTGCCACAGAGCACCGGCCTGGCCGGCCTCGCCAGGCGAGTCCCCTGCTCCATGCTTGCTCATCAGCAGGTAGGCCTCGTCCTCGGCCATCTCGTCGGGCTCCTTACTGCAGTCCTTACCGGCCGCGGCGTTGAGCAGCTGCAGGATGAGGGCCCGTTGCTCCATGAGGGCACACGGGACGAACACCTCCAGCTCCTCCAGCCCCGGGATTTGAACCTGGAGGCCAGCGCGGATATGTCAGGAGGATCGGCGGTCAAAGAGGACGGGGGGACATTCAAAAGGTTTTAAAAACGACCTGTTCAGGGAGTCCGAAACTAAACGTTTTGTAAAATGGAATATAGAAATTATATTTTTTTGAGTAGTTCCTGAATGGAAACTTCCGGAACTCGGGAACGACCCCAATAGCTCATCGGAAACAAAACGGGGAGAAAATAACAACAGCAGAAACGTGGTAATCAGGGCCACCTTGACATAGTTTCTTTTCTGGAGAGCCTGCAGGAGGCACGGCACCCCACTGGTAATGCTGAAGTCAGCGGCAATCTCCAGGTCCTGGGGAGAGGGGGAGGAAGGAGCCAGAGAGAAAGGAGTAGGGGGAAAATGGGGGAGAAGGGAGTTAGCAGAGAAAGACAAAAAAACATATTTTTATGCTTCCAAAATGCAACCTGAAAAGTCACAATGAAATCAATTTGACATGGGCCTTGGCCAAGGTGTTTCATTCAGGAAGACGAAAAGGGACAGCAGTCTATCGGTCACCCTCCCTCTCACCTTACGAAGCATTTTGGCAAAACCCAAAGCCTTTGAGGCCCGCTCTCTGGCCTCGTGGAAAAGCTCCTTGAGTGACCGGCTTGTCTCGATCACCGACCGCCTGGAACGACAAACAAGCTGAACATTATAGGGACGGTGGGCAATTTCAATCTGCTTATCGGGAGTAAGATAAACTCTGGGATAATATTAACACACATATATTATCCGAGATAAACTCTTGGATAATATTTATGTGCTAATACTGTGGATTTGCACAGTGATTAGAAAACCAGCAAAACAGATAGATTATTAGTATTCCTGTCACACAATCCCCAAAACCCCACAAAAAACCCTGTTCTCAGAAAAAAATCTCACTTTGACTAAAAGTGACATAACCGTGGGTCAGACATATCCGCACCAATCACAGTTCCACTCAAAATAAGGTTCAGGTGTGCGGCGGTTTTGATAGGTTGTCAGATCAGAAAGTAGAGCGTTGGGGGTGGATAACCTGACTGGAATGGTTCTGTGCTCTCCCAAAAGTACTGGATTCAGTGTGCGGGTTTCAAAGTAAAACCTAAAACATACCTTATCTCATCAGAGGCTGTGCCATCATCCGCACTTTCCCAGAATTCATCACCACTCCTCTGCAGGCCGGCATCCAGGAAGTCCCCAGTTGACTTCAGAAGCATCCCAGCAATGTCACTGTCAGAGAGACAAGGAAACAGATTCTCTTTTGAAGGAACGAACCCGCCATCTAACAACCGTAACCATAACAACTGTAAATATTTGGAACCAGCGAGCAAAACACCAACCAGAAGAGTTTCCCAGACTGCGCCTCGCCTCCTCGGATGTAGGGAGTGATGACCTTGGTGAAGCTCCACTCCTCCTCCAGGAGGTTCTTCAGGCTGTGGGAGGCCTGGGGTAACTGCTGCAGCATCTGGATCCAACTGTGCATGTAGTCAAAGTACACCTGAGGACCAAGGAGATGATACCTGGTGAGCGCCGTGCCGACCGACAGGTGCCACCCCGGTGGGCACTCAACATCACGGCTGAGGTTGGCCCCGATAGTCAGGGCTGTTCCTCCACCTAAACACGCAGTGTGTATATTGGCCATAAACCACACCCCCTGGAACCTCAGTGCAGCTAGAAAGCGGTAACCCACGCGTTTAGATCAGTAAAAAACACATTCCTTTTTCATGGCTTTCGGCCCGTTCAGCATTTCGACCAGCCGGCGTGTGTATTATGGCCTCCCTGCGCTTATCATCAGGAAGGCCAGCGTGTGTGTGTGAAGCAACGCGTGTGTGTGAAGCAACGCGTGTGTGTGAAGCAACGCGTGTGTGTGAAGCAACGCGTGTGTTGTACCGGAGCCGAGGGCAGGCAGCAGGCAATAAACAACACCAGACGCCACTCTGTCCGAGATAAAGCCGTGGTTGTGAGCCTTCCGGGAATTCCGGAGAGACCGATCGACACACCGAGAGACTGGCGGACATACGAGACAGACGGCGTTGAACGGAGACGCTGCCCCGAATTCCCAGGAAGCCGATATCAATCACACACGGTCTGGCGAGAGCCGCCCGGGTTTTGTTATTGGTTGTAGAGGCGAGCACACGCCGTTCCTCCGCACCGTTATCGGCCACGCGGCCTCGGGCCCAGACCTGGCGTCTAAGAGACCGGCCACTCCAGTCCGCCAGCGGTGAGGCGTGACCTGTCACCGGACCCCGGTCATGACGCAGGAAGTGTACGCTCTGACCTCAGCAGGACCCGGGGTTAAACCACACCCGACTGATAAGTTGCAGGAAGACGCAGTAGCGCTCTCGCTGAAGTGTCAGTGAGTCTCTGCACTATACACACACACACACACGTCAGAGACCTTTTCATTGTATTTAGTGTTTCCCGTACTTCTTTCCAACAGCAGGGTTACGAGACACACACACCAGCATCAGCCTCAGAACGGCTTGCATGAAGTGCTAAATACATCCGTCTTGTACGCCGCTCTTGATTGTCAACTGGGTTTTTCCGGACATTATTTGACAATATGGTCTTAACATCATTCCCCCCAAAAAACTGCCTCCGGGCTCCTAATAAAAGCCACTAGCTACTTAATGTGTAGAACTTCAACACTTGAGTAACACATTCACAGCGTCACATTTTTTTTTTATTTTATTTTTTTTTTAAACAAAAGGTATCCCTAATACATAACAGTGGGGGAGTTGGTTCAACACAATCCTGATCTCACACACACACACACACACACACTTTCTCATTGTGCACCACAGTATATTATTTACCTTAGGTAAAGTATCGTTTAAATAGTAATTTGCTTATTTTACTGCCCATATTTCTTTTTTGACTCACATGCTAGTTCGATACGCTTATCGTTGGGTGCAAGACATTGTTTCTCTGCTAGGGTGCTTGCATGAAGGTAAACTGTGGGCAGCTTAGAATACAAATATGTAGTTCTTCTGCAGAGCACTGACGATTAATTACAACAGGAGGGAAACACTGGTATTGGTTTATGTTGCAAAAAACTGTGGTTATGGTGTACGCAACTGGATAATCTTCAATCACAATAACAAAGCATATTACACAATTTCCAATTGTTTCTAACGTGTGTGTGGGTGTGTGTTCCGGCTCAAGCCCGAACCCATCGGTTGTGGGGGAAACCCGAGGCGGAATCCGTTGGTTTCGGGGGACCAACAGGACGGAACGGATCAACTCTAGTCTTACCACCAGCATCTTGTGGAGGTCCTCCTCGAACTCGTCTATGTTGGCATTGGTTGGGAGCCCCTGGGGGTCGGTGACCACGCCCCTCAGCATGTACTGGTAATACTGCTTCATCAGGAGGCCCCCTTTCAACACCTCCTTACATTCACGTACCAGCTGCAGACAACAGAAAAGACAGCGGTTTAGAATCAACACCGTCAGTGAGGAGATGGACCCAAACTCCACCCAGACCGCCACCACTCCACGCCGACCGCCACCCCCCCCCCCCCCCCCCCCCCCCCCCCCCCCCCCCCCCCCCCCCCCCCCCCCCACACACCCCCACACCCCCACACACCCACACACACAGGGCAATGAATGGTCAGCCACCCCGTTCACCTCCCCTCATCCAGAAGGAGCCCGGCTGACCTGTTTGATGCTGAGCAGCGACGGCTCCCCGGCGGGCCTCTGTTCCAGCCTCAGTTTCAGGCACTCGTGTATCACGTTCAGCAGGACCCGGCACAGGACCAGGAAGGCCGGGCGGAAAGAAGGGAGGTCCATGTCGGACAGGTCCTCCCACGAGACCCGGTCCGCCCCCGGGTCCGGAGATCCAGAGCCACCGCAGGACAGGCGACGGGACAGCTCCGGCAGGTAGTCACTGTACAGCATGGGGTCCGGGAAGTCCGTGAACTGAAGGCGGGAACAACACGGATTAGCGCGTCGGCCGACTGGGGGATTAGTCCTGAGGGTTGCACATCCTCTCTGACAAAACCCCTGGCAGGTAAACGGTGCCATCGATGAGACGGGCTCTAAAGTATCTCATCACCAGGGATGGCATTACTGATGTTTATGAAACAGAACATGATTTTCAGTTTGTTTGTACACACAGGGGGGTCATGTCTGGTTTAAAACAAACTGCACTAGCGAGTGGCTAGCTAATAGGGCTAACTAGGAAGAACACTCACATAACGGCAAACTATTAAACTGGTTATCATGGCAACCACTGCCATTTCTAACCATCACAACCCTAATTATCCTCCAGCGCCGTCCCAGAGCAGGTGAGGTAAATGTGTGACTCAGTACAAAAAATAGAACCTTGATTGACATTAAAATGTACTATGCAAATATAATAAAAGATTCAACAAATCAAAAGCACATTGTCATATTTCCAATCCACATTAAGTGTAATTGAAAACGGGGACAAACCCATTATGAGGATTCACGATGATGATTAAAATGCCTAGTTTCAATCCATTATGTAGTTGTGCTTTGAGTTGCACACGCAGACAGCAGACTGCTTGGTGGTTACTGGGCTATGCTAGCAGCCCAAAGGTTGCTGGTTTGAAATGAAATCATCTGTTGCCGGTTTTAAAACACTTAAATGTAAAACAAGGCATCAGCAAACATGTTGTCACTCCGTTTTACCATAGTATTATCCTAACCGCTGATCCCACCGTCACGGGGCAACGCATTTCGATGATTCTGAGTGGATTAGCTTTGCCTGGACCATAGGCCCTTGCAGCAGTTCATTCTCCATACACAGACAGGCAAACCCAAGCATTAACAGATTTATCCCGTCTGCGCTTGTGTGCCGATCAACGTCATTTTCTCTGGTGTCTGGTTCTCAACAGCAAGACAAATAATTTAACCAAGTCCTCAAACACTGCACAGTAGGGCCCAGAGTCTGTTCCGCACATGTGAAGAGTTGCCGGAACCAACAGACGGAGCCTGTTACACTGCAGCTCTCCCCTCCAACACAAGCGCTTCCCAAAACGCACAGTTTAAACGGCTCATAATTAGGGTGCAAAATCCAGAACAAACATGATTAGATATGAAGTGATTCCAGACGCACATCCAGAGACGAGCTACCGCTGGCGGTTGTCAAATCCCAAAAAACGTAACGCGGGACAGAACATTGCACGCTGCAACGCAGGCACGTCACGCGGGTGACGACCTTTCAACCGCTCGGGTCCCAGCGGTTCCTGGAAACGGCATCGTGGAAATAAACCACAGAGGAGCGCGACTTGCAGGGCCGGGGAGAGACGCGCGCACCGCTCTTAAGACACCGGCCCGGATGCGTGTCTCTCCCAGGTACCGTGTTAAGGCCACCAAAGCCCCCTCTTACCTCGTTGGCTGGCGAGTGGCTGAGCAGGGCGGCCCGGGACCTTTGCAGGGAGGGGTCCATCAGCTTGTGCAGCCTCAGGATCAGCTTCCTCAGTCCCATCTGTTTCAGGGCCTTATCCACGAAGGGCCTGTAGATGGCCGTGGGGCAACTCATCTCCCCCGTGTCCGACACGGCCGAGGTGGTCCCGGGGCCGGCCGCCGGCAGGAACTCGTCCTCGGATGACGACCGGGCGAATTTCGGCGTGGACGGCGAGAGCTCCCCGTCTCCCGCCTCACTCGGCGTCCCCCCTCCCCCCGCCTCCCCCGGGACATCCCGGTCCTCCGTCTCGCTGTCGCCCGCGGTGCAGGTCGTGGTGGAGTCGTTCTCCTCGTCCTCCTCCGTCTCGTCGTCGTCCTCGTCGTTCCCGCGGGAGCAGCGCGGCGAGGGGATCTCGAAGACGGGCCAGCCGATCCGGGAGAGGTCCCGGAGGCCGAGGACGGTGGCCATGACGCGGAGTTTCTGGTTCAGATCCTAAGTGATGAAGAAAATAATTCGGTTCAGCGGAACAAAAAGCTCGGTCAGCCTCCTGTCGTAACGGTAAAATGTGCCTCCAGGTGAAGGCCTCCCTCCCTCCGGTACCTGAGTGATGTTCAGCCAGAGGCAGAGGGCCTGAACACGGCCCTGGAAGTCCCTGGCCGCGTACTTCTCATAGTCCCTCTGGAGCGTGTGCAGGGACGGGTACAGGGCCTCCACCGATTCCAACAGCTCCATCACCCGCTTCACCTGCTCAAAGGCCAGCCGCTGCCGCTGGAGATGCTCCCGACAGCCCGCCCCGGAGCCCAGGGGCGCCGCCGCGTTCACGGCCGAGGAGTGGCAGGCGCTGAACCCCCAGGGGTCCACCGAAGCGGTCGGGTCCGCCTCCGGAGCCCCGGGGGCCGGCTGACGAGACCCTCCCGCCCCCCCGGATATATCATCCGAGGCCCGGGGCGAAGCCCTCTCTGTGAAAAAGAGGGTCCTCTGGGCTCCCTGACCCGGAGATACCTCGGGTCCACCCTGACCCGGGTCCACGGTGCAGGAGCTCAGGACACGATAGTCCACCTTGAAGTGGAGCACCTCGCTGATGATGTCTGGGATGGCCTGACGAGCCGTGAACAGGAACAGGTCCTGGTCGCCGACGGAGCGCCTGGCGTGCCACGCCTGCAGTTCCAGCCACACCACCTGGATGGGACGGAGGCTCGGGGGGTCAGACGTACGAGACGGACGGACGCGCGTGCCTGGAGCCATGCGTGCCATTACCCTACGCCCTCTACTGCTTCTCCGCCCACCTCCCTCCGTCACCCAACTCCTCACCTCATTATTCTGGCCCATGAAGGGGCTGATCTCCATGCCCCGCTGCTCCTTCTCCTTCTTCTTGGACGACATGGAGGTCAGCTTCAGCAGCAGCCGGAGGGTCTCGAAGAACTTGAGGCGATCCGCCGGGCAGTCCGTCCTGGAGGTCTGCCGGTGGGTGCGGTGGGCCATGGGGTGGGGCATGGTGACCGGGAGCTTGCCGCTGCCGCAGCCCAGCGACAGGTAGGGTTTCCGGGGGTCCATGCTGAGGGGCGAGCCCCTGCCGAAGGGGCTGGAGGAGGTCTTGGAGAGCGGGTCCAGCATGAAGGAGCCCTGGAAGGTCTTCTTGTGATCGCGCTCGGTGGAGCGCCGCGTGCAGCGCTGCTTCTTGTCCTGCTTGTGGCTCTGCTGAGGCTCCTGGGCCGGCTTGTGGACCGGCCTGTTCACGGCTATCTGGATCTCGGAGAAGTCGGCCTGTTTCTTGCCCGGCTTGGCGTTCGGCGGCTCGTCGGCCTCCGGGGGGTGAAGGTATGGATCTCTGGGCCGGTTAGGGTCCTTTTCTCTCTGAGGTGGGGATGGGCTGGAGGGGGTCGGCTGTTTGTCTGAGGAGACACGGATCATTACTCAGGCTACCCGATGCAATGACGCCACCTATACCCCCTCAAGACACCTATCCCCAACAATCACAACATATACACCTCAAAACGCCTATACACAACACGTACCCTGCAAGAACCCTACACCCAACAATTACACAACCTACACCCCGCAAGAACCCTAAACCCAACAATAACACAACCTAAACCCCTTAAACTGATTCCCCCCCCTCCCCCATCCAACGTACCCTTGTTAGGCGATCGTCCAGCGGGGGAGCGCCCAGACGACCGGCCCTGGCTGTTTCTCTGGTGTTTGCCTGACATGCGTTTCATCTGCCGGGGGGGGCAGGGAGGAGACGTGCTGTAAAGGGCTTCCTCCTCCTCGCTGGGCTCGTCCCACAACTCCTCCATCTCACAGCTCTGGTGCTCCGAACCATCTTCCAAGGGACTGGCCTGCCTGGGGGACGGACGGAGGGGAATGTTCAGAGGGGATTCAGCGGCAGAAAAAATCAAGTCAAGAAATGGACCGGCGTGAGACAGTAACTGAAATGAGTCGATTTATATTTTAGTCCATTTAAAGTCGTTAACTTCTACAAAAGATAAATGTTAAGTTATGACACAGTTGTCACAGTCCTGATCGTACGGGCGTAGGCGACATCCAAAACGAATAACATACACCAAATGCACATACACAGTAAACCACTCCACAACTACCGATCCGGAAGGTTCCAATAGACTAAAGCCTTCCATCACTTAGCAGTAACATCTGATTGGAACCGGATGCACCGTGACGCATGATTGGCTGGTGACTCGGTGTACTTAGGGAGAGCATCGCATGCAGTGGGCTGGGTTGGCGCCCAGGCTTCATCGCGGGGGCGATGGCAGACTGCCTTCTCTAGGCACACGGGGTCGGATGAGAAGTGGTCTGACGGAGATCTCTGGTGCCTGGTTGGCTGCAAGCCTCCCCTGGCTGCAGAGTTGCTGCAGAGTAGCATCAATAGGACTGCCGTCTGGGTACGACGTGACGAACGGGGGGTATTTACCTCCTGGGGGGGGGGGGCCGTACTAAGTAAACCAGCGTGTTTCACCTTGGATTCTTTTTGGTTCTTTCAGAAAGCCAGACAGGCTTGGGCTTATGGGCCGTGTTGGGTTTGAGTGTTCCGATCTCTAGCTAGTGTTTCACCGAGGTCAACATGATGACGCCAATGTTTCACCGGATTTCCTTATTATTGCACCACGCAGAGATATGAACGGCGCCATGTTTCCTGGTAATAGAGCACCATTACATTAGACTGTCAGAAGACGATTTCTGCAGCTTGTCTAACAGGAGCACAGATAGAAAGACAGAGGCTTCATGTTTCACCATTCTCAGGACTTTGTAATCAAATACAGCTCTGGTTATATGATTCAGGATCAACAATTGCTGTTGCCAAGGCAGCAGATATCAATTCATCTGCAGTCCAAATACCAATTAGAACCACAAATACATAGTAAAAAACATCGTACAATGATTTCAAAGTATTTGTGCCAGAGGGAATAAACCAATTATCCACCCTTCTGTAATTGGGCCAATGGGGAAATGTTACAATCCTATGCTTTGAAATAACTGAAGAGTTGAGATGATGGGGGGACACGTATCAGAGCAAAGGACAAAGAGACACTAAAGTCCATCTGCCAGGGGTGGTCTGCCATACAACAGCAGGTCAAAGGTTAAAAGGTTAACAAGCCCAATGGTGTGTGACAAGCAACTGTCCTGAACAAACTGTAGCTAGGCAGCCTAGAATGAGTCACCAAATTCAAAACCGTTCAGGGTAACTACTCTTATATTTAGGTGGAAATAATCTATTTATTTTATAAGTGCTTTTAATTTCTATCAGAAGCACCTAAAAATAGATATTTGACTTCACTTCATTTTAAATAGCAGATTAGAAGGCTGAGGAACATGTTATGTTTGAAACCCTGCCGTTTTAAATTCCTATGTGGTTTTAACACAATGTTGTGTTTTAGTTGTTTATTTATTATTATTAATATCTATAAATATATATAATTATATTTTACATATGATGGATCATAGGTATTGATTTAGTTCTATGAAAATGTTGACACGACTTCTCAGGTACAATTAGGATGAAAAACCCACAAATAAAATCTCAAAAACTGTCCATAAAAACAAAATACATTTTTCCAAAGGCAGGTTAGGGATCTGGCCAATAAAGATTAGACTAGTAGCCTGTCTAGAATTAGAAGGAAGCACCCGCCCCCCCAAGTAAAATATGTTTAGTCTGGGCCACTGTAGAGCAGATTAAGGTCATACTGACTGACTGTAGGAAGAACGAGGCATCATTAATATCTTCTTTAGCACACAGGAAGCACAAACCAGCAGTGGGCCCGGGACCCTTCCACACCCTTTGGGTGAGAAACAAGAGAGACAAGCACAGAACAAAGGGGGATCAGATGACCCGGCACAGTCGGGGACCACTGGTGCTTTTCCTGGGGGTATTTTAATAGGATTACAGACCGGGGAAGTTGACCCCGGGAAATAAACAACAACAGCGAATAGCAGGCTGCAATAGGGGGGAGGGGGGGGGGGCTCCACCACAACGGCCCGCATCTGCCCACTGATAGACATCACCTCCCTGCATCACCGTGTGTGACGGTCGCCCGGGACCCCTTCCACCAACCCGACCGGCCAAAGCCTTCCCACTGGTCGGGACACATGAAGAGGGGAGCGCGGGCCCACAGAGTGCTGAACGGAGAGCCCGGTCCCCGGGCCATCTGTCACCCTCCACCAGGAGCCCTTCCGTCACACTCTTCCAGACGAGGGGAGGAACTTGCTGCAAGCCCTTGGGCTTCCTACATGCCAGAGCTGTCGGTGTGTCTTGCAACGGTGTTATGTCGAACACGTGTTCAATAAGAGCGGTGGGAATGTAGATGGGGGGGGGGGGGG
>JACXGK010012776.1:0-13853 GCA_016801125.1 Novumbra hubbsi | reverse complement strand
CTTTGCTCTCACTATATATATATATATATACAGACCTACTCCTACACTCCTGGACGTGTGCCTTCATCGCTAATCCGAGTGCAACATACCACTACTACTGTTACCACTACGGATCCTTACGTCTATCCCCCTCAGGAGTTGTTTTCCTCAGTCGTGCAATTGGATCCACACCATCGCCTGTTCACGAACAATCCTTACAATAGTGGCCTAGTTAACTACATAAACTTCACACTACCTGGTTGGCAATCCTTTACTTGCCTTATGACAAACGTGGATGAAGATGGTAGCCACCATTTACTTATGACAGAGGCCTCGTTTGACAAATGTTCTGCATATTAGACATTCCTGTCAATTACTCTTTCTATTTACAGTGGGGCAAAAAAGTATTTAGTCAGACACCAATTGTGCAAGTTCTCCCACTGAAAAAGATGAGAGAGCCCTGTAATTTTCATCACAGGCACACTTCAACTATGATAGACAAAATGAGAAAAGAAATCCAGAAAATCACATTGTAGGATTATTTATGAATTTATTTGCAAATTATGGTGGAAAATAAGTATTTGGTCACCTACAAACAAGCAAGATTTCTGGCTCTCACAGACCTGTAACTTCTCCTTTAAGAGGCTCCTCTGTACTCCACTCGTTACCTGTATTAATGGCACCTGTTTGTTATCAGTATTAAAGACACCTGTCCACAACCCCAAACAGTCACACTCCAAACTCCACTATGGCCAAGACCAAAGAGCTGTCAAAGGACACCAGAAACAAAATTGTAGACCTGCGCCAGTCTGGGAAGACTGAATCAGCAATAGGTAAGCAGCTTGGTGTGAAGAAACCAACTGTGGGAGCAATTATTAGGTAATGGAAGACAAGAATACAAGACCACTGATAATCTCCCTCGATCTGGGGCTCCACGCAAGATCTCTACCCGTGGGGTCAAAATGATCACAAGAACGGTGAGCAAAAATCCAGACGTGTCCCCCTGCTGAAGCCAGTACATGTCCAGGCCCGTCTGAAGTTTGCTAGAGAGCATTTGGATGATCCAGAAGAAGATTGGGAGAATGTCATATGGTCAGATGAAACCAAAATATAACTTTTTGGTAAAAACTCAACTCGTCGTGTTTGGAGGACAAAGAATGCTGAGTTGCATCCAAAGAACACCATACCTACTGTGAAGCATGGGGGTGGAAACATCATGCTTTGGGGCTTTGATCCGTGTAAAGGTCAGAATGAATGGGGCCATGTATCGTGAGATTTTGAGTGAAAACCTCCTTCCATCAGCTAGGGCATTGAAGATGAATCGTGGCTGGGTCTTTCAGCATGACAATGATCCCAAACACACCGCCCGGGAAACAAAGGAGTGGCTTCGTAGGAAGCATTTCAGGTTCCTGGACGGAGTTGAAAGTCCGTGTTGCCCAGCAACAGCCCCAAAACATCACTGCTCTAGAAGAGATCTGCATTGAGGAATTGGCCAAAATACCAGCAACAGTGTGTGACAACTTTGTGAAGACTTACAGAAAACATTTGATCTCTGTCATTGCCAACAAAGGGTATACAACAAAGTATAGAGAAACTTTTGTTATTGACCAAATACTTATTTTCCACCATAATTTGAAATTAAATTCATAAAAAATCCTACAATGTGATTTTCTGTATTTTTTTTTTTTTTCATTTTGTCTGTCATAGTTGAAGTGTGCATATGGTGAAAATTACAAGCCTCTCATCTTTTTCAGTGGGAGAACTTGCACAAGTGGTGGCTGACTAAATACTGTTTTGCCCCACTGTATCTGCATCAACTAGAGGTGAACTTTTCTGAGTTGAGCTGAAATAATTGGTAGCTCGTTATCATTTGGAAGATCACATTGAGTTGTCTGCCCTTAAATGTGCAGACCTGAGTACCTCTGCCTTTGGTAACCATGTACAGCTCTGAAATTCCACTTCCTCTAATAGACCACTGGCGCCCATCAGCAACTGACTTCAGCCACTGATGTGGCATATACTTTTTAAAACTTGTTGTTACTTGTTTGTTTTGTATTTCTGACTGCTTTGTGATATCCCTGTGCTATATGTATTTAGCTAATTAAATTAATATCCACCATAGTTGCCTGTAAGGGCACTGTTTTGTAAAGAAGTTTTCGAAGAGTGTATCCTAGCAAAAGGCACATTGGAATAGTTTGTCTACAGGCAAGAACAATTGAAATCAAAATGGGGTTCTCTCCATCAGTGGCTGTCTCTGAAGAACAGGCCAATACAACAGACACACTCCAACATATGCTTCAGGGAAGAGAGCAACAATTGAAAACAAACCCTACTGGGATGTGATATGTGGAGAATCTTTGGTCTATGGGTAAATCTATGGGTATATCCTCTCTTGAGAAAACTGCCTTAGACAATTGGCTGCAGGGAACAATCAGATGTTTCTGTTTTGTGTGTACATTTTTAATCTATTGCGTTTTAGTTAATGTACTGTTTTGCATGTTCTAATCCTAAACCACAAATACATCCAGTTAAGTCAGAAGACTTACTTTACATTTGAATTCCCATTGATTCAAACTAACACCAAACTAATCATTATTAATATTTATCCCACTCTGTGTTCTGTGGCCTGTTTTTCACTCATTCTAATATTAACTAGAAAGTCTTTGGCCATGGAAAACTTTAGCTAGTAACTGTTTGGTATTGGGGAAACCAACACCAAAATGTACCAGCTTCCAAACCAGCTACCAAATTTGTATGACATTATATGAAATGCGATTTTTTGTTTTTTTACATAAATTAGCAAACATTTCTAAAAACTAATTTTTTTTAATTATGGGATCATTTCAATACATGGATTAGAAAAAAAATCTATTGAATCCATTTTAGAATGAGGCTGCCACCTAACAAAACGTGGAAAGAATGAGGGGGTCTGGTTACGCGCTGAATCAAACTTGATTAAATAACATACTGTACAGTCTCACAGATATATATCAGTCTATTGTGCAGTTTCATCCCCACAATCCAGTGGATCCATGCAACGGCCTGTTTATGCAGAGACCCCCTGTGTTTAAATGGCTGATTTGTCGGTGGAGGTCAACATAGACACAGAATCAGACCCAAAAAATGTATGCGACACTGCAATTATGTGGAGATAAATGTGCATAGAGGACCAACAAGGCTTTTAGGCTGATGGGAAATCTCTCTCTCTCTCTCGAGCGCTGGCTTATATAAGAACAAGTGTCTCTCTCTCAAAATGAGTCATCCTGCTGAAGGCCTGTTAAGGTGACAGGAGAAGAGTGGCAGAGCACCCTCCACCAGCTACCCACCCACCAACAGATGCCTCCTACTCTCCCTGCTATCTGACTCTCAGCCTTGGCCCCTCTGACTGTTGCAGTTACCACAGCAACGTCTCGGGAGCGGCATCGTTTTGTTGTGCAGGTGATTCTTTTTCTTCTCTTCTTGCTGTCCTTGTGTAGCTTCCCCTACTTGTCCCACTGAAACCGCCCACTCAGGGATGATGTCCCATTGAATGTCCTTCTACAGATGCAGCCCACATCTCTCGGCTAAAGTGCAACACCTACAGGAGTTCTCAGCGGCTTTGGCTTCGTAAACGACACAGCTCAAAAGAATTAAGGGAGCACGTAGTCACCACCGAATGACACCGAGGTGGTTAAACTTCAGGGATATCAATCTGTCCAGTTGGGAAGCAACAGCGATTGTGAATGAATGTCACCTGATTTGGTGCAAATGAAAGTGACAAAAAGTGCACTGACGAGGCAACAGCAAGACAACCCCCCAAAAGGTAATGGTTTTGTCGGTGGTGGCTACGGCTATTGCTCTCTAATTTTGTGTTTTGCTAGTGTCCATGTCACTACTGGTAGCATGAAACGATACCTGCAGCCCATTCTGGTTGCATATGTAGTTGAACTCCTCTAGGATGGCACATCCATGCGTGCTGTCGCAGGAAGGTTTGCTGTGTCTCCCAGTACAGGCTCAAGAGCATGGAGGAGGTACCAGATGATGGGCCATTACACGTTGAGAGCTGGACAGAGCCAGGATCTTCTCCTTTGTGCAAGGAGGAACAGGAGGAGCACTGCCAGAGCCCTACAAAATGACAACCAGTGAGCTACTGGTGTGCTTGTTTCTGACCAAACTGTCAACAAACTCTCATTATGTTCTCAATGAATTACACAATCTGCAGTAAATATTTTGATATTTGATATAATTCCTTCATCGAGACCCAATGTGTGATTTAAGTGTTCTCTTAATTCTTTTGATCAGTGTATTTCAAAATACTGACATCATTATTGTCCCAAGAGAAAAGAGAACCACAAAACACATCAAAAACCGACTGTATGTAAGTTCTTTTCTACCAACCTGTGTGGAAGTCTGTTTTACTTTGTTTTCGAGATGCCTCTTTGTTGTCGTCTAATCCTAAATTACTGTAAGAGTTGCTCCTGCACCTTATAACCAGGAAGAAACCATTGTGTGAAGTTACACCCAAAAAGCTGAAAAAGACAAGGAAAGGAAAATGCACTTCAAAGATAGTCATCAATCAGAGTTCATACTCGAAGTGCCATTCTAAAGATTCACTTAGCTTTTCAAACCGATTTACTCTAATCACTCTCTTCCGCTGAAGAAGCAAGTACTAATGCATGACAGATTAATTTATTAAAGAGCTTAGATAAACCCAGCTCCCTTTGATAAACTACCAGCTGTGTCATCTTTTGTTCAGCGTTGGCACAGCCAGGCAGGGTATCCTTAGCACAATATCTTCTAGACACAGTTCTCTGCAAACTAATCATTCCAGTTCTTCTTGTTACTTTCTTTTGTAACATACCGTTTCAACCGTGAGATCTGGGTCAATTTTACAAATAAATAAAGAGACTTTAGAGACCTCCGCTCAAAGGGTTTCTCTGGGTATACCACCCACTATCACCTTGCCTTCCCATCCACCAGGGAACAACTACATCGACAGTTAAAATAAAGTTGCCAAAATGCCTCGTACATTTTTCATCAGGCTATATAAAATTTTTGCGCAGAATATCAAACTGTTGTTGCTGTCGCTGAGCATGTGTTTCTGTGCGTGTCTACAAATGATGTACCAGATATATTTCCTGAGCACTTTGAGGAGGCACTGCTTTCGGAAACATCCTGGGACATTTGGGAGCTTTGAAAGGATGCTGACTTTTCAATGATGTGATCCAGCTGTCCTCCAACCAACCGCAATCTGTTTGCTCCACTACAGTTTGATTCCTTGATCATCCGTCCCGACACACTGTGGGGTACATTTAAAGATGGATGACGTGTGTCATATTTAGAACGTTGTATAATACATGACGACTTGCGCGGAGTGACGGTAAATAAGTCAGCTGGTTCTCAAAGCCTGCCAGGAGGACGATGGTGGTTTGGATGGTCCACTAGTGCATGCTGTCATGTAAAAATCCTCAGACAGACCACCTGTGCAGCGTGTCAACACCGTGGGCGAACCAACGCTTAGGCACATTTAACTCTGCTCTCAAGTGACGCAATTCTAACAGACGGTATGGTTAATGATGTGCAGTGTTTTATTTCTGTTGGTACTAACACACAGCATGAAATACAATACTACTAGCTCAGTTTAAAATCTATTTGTTTTAATGTGACCAAACATAGCATAACATGTTTGTTGTTTTGTTCACATCTTAAAAGTAACTATAATGCTTTTTTCTGGTTACTAGGGCTTACGGATTTGAAGCAAGATGAATTGTCCCCCATTTTGGGTTATATTTGATAAATCTATTAACTCCACTAAACTCTACTAATATAAAATGAATTTATTTAGAGGGTAACTGATGCTTATACATATATATATATATATATATATATATATGTATATATATTAGAGCAGATTCTAATACAATGTTTTTCTATCCTTGATGATAGATGTTATGTTGTTATGATTATGTTAGTCAAGTGTGTATCTGGTAGGGCAACAATTGAATCATATGTGTAAATGCTGGAGGCAAAAACAAAAACATGCACAGCTCAGAGTCCCCGGGACCAGGTTTGGGAAACAATGCTCTAATAGATTATACTTGTTACGCAACACGTTTGTGATTGATCTGGCTATTTCAGATGATGTGGATACAAGGAAATAAGTGTCTGTAAAATAAAAATGTAATCTGCCACCACTCGGTAGTAGAACAATGCCATTCTCACAGAAACTCCTGTCGTTGTGTTAGTTGGCAACTGAAAGTAGTGATATAACAGTGACATCCATAAGTGGACTCTGGGGAAGTCTACAAAGAGCCTTTAAATGATCCCTTCCGTACGTCTATCATTCAATTAGAATGCCTGTTTCGTGAAGTTGGAAGCTGTGCTTGATAGATTTAACGACTGCACATTATGTCAACACCTGCCTTGCTGTCATCTTAAATTTCTCTGGTGGTTATTTCGAAATTGCTTGTCAAGGGCGTTGTTTTCATATAGTTCATTTGACTTAGTTAGTGGAAAGATGAATGATGTAAAAGGTCAAGGCAATGCCTTCATGCAAGTCTGAGAAACAGGAAACGGATCACCATCAGAGGGGAAGCTCTTTGACAACACAACAGGAATGTTGTTTCCTCGTAGCTCTTCACACATCATTTCAGTGATGTTTCCCTTTATCCTATGGTTTCCTTGGAGATCAACAGGAAAAGACTTATTAGGACAAACTTGAACCTTTGCTCACTGGCCCCCATTGGGAAGGATCTCTATCAATATCCCATGCCGTGTGTTCCTTTAATGTGATCTCTATCCGTTTTAATTAAGCCATGATCTGGAAGTCTGTGCTGCTGGATGTGGCGGACATGAAAGAGGGATCTGTCTGCGTCACGCAGCCGCTGTGAAGGCTGTTCCGAACAGCTCTTGCTGTGTTACCATGGCCGCGTGCCTCCAGTCACTGCTGGTTTGTATTCATTGTATGTGAGTCCATTCATAGCACTCTAAGTTCTTGATTAGTTTTTCTCGCCGCAAGATTTGCTTTAAGCCTGATCAAACTCTAAACATCGTGTACATGCGCAATTGACGGCGAGTCAAGGACGTGCCCCTGTGTTGATCCTCTGTCACTTTCTCACACACATTGTATTGAATTGATTGCAGCACATGAGTGGAATGCTAATTACTCTCAGCCTGGCATTCCTTTGTTGGATTATTAAGGATATTTCTCGTCACTGTAATACTCACAACTTGTGTTGAATAGGTTGTCATAGAAACCGACAGTCTGCCCTAGTATCTTTACTGAATACTTTTGATTGGTTGTAGCAAGGCTTGTAAATACAAAACAAGTGTCCACAGTGGCCTTCAATGCCGCCCATCCAAGCCATTTCTGTAGAGGTTTCAAAACTTCAGATTAGCACTGATTAAAGATTGGTCTCTCTATAAATACATCAAACAGATTGCACAGACAGTACATTTTGACATTTGATTTGTGATAAGAGACATATGTGGATGTATTTAATGTCAATTTGTACCTCTGCTTATGTGCCCAGAGTACAGCTTTGTTTTTTAAAGAATTTCAGTGCACTGCTTGGCTGTACCGCCTCTCTCTAGGTATGTATCACACCACTCTATAATTTATCAATGATGGAGCTTCCTGGTGCGGTGTGATTTTCATCAGTGGTTCTCGACTGTATTTGCCTCTGGGTTGTACCATTGGATTCGTCATGTTTTTCCATACATATACTGCATGTGCGCTTAACCAGGACAGGTTTTGTGAGACGAGACAAGAGCAGGCACCAGAATATCAACATGTGGAGCATTTGGATGGTTTGGACTAATAACAATTTACAGCTATTTTTGAAAATCTGATACATAATCTGTTTTTCTATGATAGTCACAAGACAAAAGTAGTATGAAGGTGAAGTATGAATTTTACCTTCAAGACCATAAGATATACTGTATATCAAGCTCACATTGTTGCTGTCACAAACTTCCACATTGTCACTGACTGGTTGGACTTTCATCTCAGACTGAGGAAACAATTTTGGTAATCCCAGATTAAATTTTACCTTTTATGAGCAGATCCAAGCATAGAGTGCTCTTACTGTATCCAGTGTCACAGGTCATATGCATAGAATACATAAGGCAACATGTAAATAAAAAAAGTGACAGCTTCAAATAACTGTAAATGCTGATTATGTTACAACACATTTATGGCATGCTTTATTGTTTAATGTGTGACATAATAATGTGAAATATGACATAATAGTCTCTTGTCCTGGCAATACAATGCCAGTTTGTAGGCTGACTCATTATTTTTCACTACGGTGTTGTCTGAAAACATGAGGTTTGAGTTATGCGTGAACATGGAATAAATCAGATGGGCTGAGGACAAATCCCTAGGGGACCCCAGTGTTTAGTCAGTCAGGAGGAGGTGTTGTTTGCCAGGCCTTACGGCCTGAGGTCTTACTGTCAGAAAGATTGCGCTTCCCAAATAGGAATACGTTCAGTGATCCTGGCAATCTGCATTTATTGTGGGCCTTGACAAGCCTGTCAAAACAATTCATGATCCAAGGGGTGAGTGCCATGGAGAGGGGACATCTTACCTTGATTTCCTTGGCTGCTCCGATGGCAGTGGTCTCTTTCAATCAAGTGGCAAACATCCTGGGACAGGAACATTTCCAACAGGACTCCTGCCGCCCGGTAGGCACCCACTATTGCGAATTAGCCCACCAAACTTGGATTACCTGCTGCGTCCAAATATGATATTCTGCACAAATATAATTCTAATGCCTTAATTGATGCAGTATTCAAATCATCTTGGTGAGCAAAACAAACCCAAAAGTACTAAATGCAAAAAATGTATGGAGGGTTATGGTTTGCCTATAGAAAAAGGTGGTTAAAATTCATCTGGACATGATTTCCTTTACAGAGGATCATTCCTTATGCTGTCTTTTAAAATGTCTGTCCAGATGCTTTCATCCCCCCTCCCCGTTTGGAAAACCCCTACAAAGCATTATGTTGTTTCTTGTCTCTCCTCTCTCTATTAGGGCTCGGTGAGTATAATTCCCATGTAGCTCAACGTCCATCAAGCTGCCAGTTGAACACTAAAGCTGTGTTAGCCGTGGCCCAAAGCCAGTAAATACTACATGTGCTTTAAAGTTTTCATATCCCTTTAATTAGTACGGCAGCTCCTGTGAAAGAGTGATTTCTCAGTACACTCTCTGGAGTTTGTGTGGATCACTTTTGAGCCCATGCTGCTAGTTACCACTTTCATCAACAACAGTGTGTGTGTGTGTTGAGTTCTCTCACAGCGTGGCGGTACAGAAGCGTTGTAATTAGGCCAATGGACAGAGAGAGGTGTGTGAAGTGGCATGCTAACATAATGACCTTCCAGAGCAGTTTGTCTCTTAAAAACACAATACAAAAACGTTAGTATTGGCATGTTTGATTTACAAACCATTTTGCTCAAGGTGGAACTTGTGGCATTACACAATAATTCTCTTTGTCTTGCATTCTCCTCATCCAAGAACATATGAATACTCACAACGCCAATCAACACTTTAACATGTGATTATAATAATAGACCCAGCGAGGTCCATTGATTTCCATGAGCTTTTGGAATATCCACGCAATACCACACAGCAGTTTTCCCCTGGTACAGAACCCTTTTAAGTTGACTCCATGGTATGTTTGAAGCGTCTGTTATTCTCTAAATATATTATTGAGACCGGGATTGGATGTCACACAGATGGGCTGTCACAGAGCCAGGGCTGGACCTTGGCATGAGCAACATAAGTCACTCATATTGTCAGTTTGTAAAGGGAGCTATTGATCTTGTATGAATTATTCCCTTTTCTACCAGCCATTATGTGCAAGAATTGATCTAAGAATCTAATTGCATATCTCTAAACTGTGATTCCTGCAATCCTGCGAGTGAGATTAAACAAAATGAATAGTTAATAGCAAACGAACACACTATTCACAAACAAATACACATACAAATTAAAAATGTTACAGAAGTTCTGTTACATTATATGTCAATGTAGATTATATTCTTGACTGATGGATATTGGTTTGTTTAAAGCCTTAATGTTTCTTTGCTTGTCTATTGCTGTGAATTTTTCTGCAAATAATCATCAAATTCCACACAATAGGATTTACACACCAACTTACAAATAGCGCTAAGAATATTTTCAAATATTTTGTATCTCCAGGTAACAAAAAAAGCTTAATTTCATCTCCCATTGGAAAATATAGTGACAACCAACCCAATCCCCTGTGATGGGCTGGGTTGTCACAATTTCAATTTCATAGCTTGATGTTAAAACATGTTATGAATATAACAGTGATACTTATTCATACTCAAGACCTTAAGCTTTGAAAAGTGAGACAACTAACCACGGTCTCCCGTACAGAAAGCCATAGACAGAGGCACATACACAGAAAAACGTGTTGGCTGTAAATTGTTACCCTTGAGTGTGGCAGATCACTGCTTCACTGTACAGTTAAGGCACTGCGGCCAGGTTTAAAAAAAATTAAGCTCTCTATCGGGACTATTCTTAGGGAACTGACGTCTTGTAGTTCACAGGTGAACATTTTGAATAAAAATATGTATATACACAGAAATATGATAATTGACTAATTCTGTTTTTTTTTGTATAGACTTGTAGAATGTATTCATTAGAGGGTGATTTGTTCCTTGCAGGTAATTCAACTCACATACAGGCGCACAACAACAAAAGGCCATTTGAAAATAATGTCACCTCAAAAATAATGTCTTCCTGTATGATCGTTAACGCTGCTTTGATTAATATCAATCCAGACACTGGCTATCCCCCACCCCCCAAAATTATTATTATTGACAAATACTCGATTTGGAACTTTTCAAGCAAAGCAAAAAAGGGCAGGGCCATTTCTGAGGGATACGTGAGCACACACAGGATCTCAGTAAACATGTATTTACTGTGGTTTTCCCTTTTTTAAGTGTCCCTTCTGTCTTCCTACACACACTTGGCGTCAAACTGCGGTTACTGTGGCAACAAGCTTACAAGCCACGACAGGGCCTTGGAAGATGAACAAAAGTGGCTGTGAGGTGCTTTCAGCCGACTGGGGATCAGTGTAATGGAATTGCTCTGTTGTCTCTTACACATTCCCCGTCTGGAATCACTTCTAGGTCACATGCACACTCACACATTCCCTGGGACTAATATGCTTCAGTTTTATGCCATTGACAATGTTATCGTTTTTACTTCGGTATGTATAACAGACTTCATCTTTTCGTATACCTTTCTTTGGCTCTGGTTTATGACAAGATTGTTGTTTGTTCTATTTGTTTTGGTTTAGGTATTGTATTTTAACAAAACATCACTTGTTTTTCTCCAACGGTTTCTTCTGGAAAATGTCTATATAGGGAGATATTAAGGGAGAGTCAATTGTTGTTCATCTCTTTACTTGATGGCGTTTTACGCAATTGACAAATTCTAATGCTATTCAAAAGATTGTTCTCACTGCTCACTTTAAAAATCAACTCATGAATTGACATAAACCTATTGCCACAGGTATGTGCTTTCGCAAAAAAGGTGCCACTGCCTATAGAATACCCCTAACTGTTTGAACATTACAGGGTTTATTGAATGTAACACTGAATGCAGCGGGCAGTTGCTTCCTCCGTGCTGAGATGTTGGGAGGCTGACATGAGGCTCTCTGACAGGGGCCATGGTAATTAGATTAGCTGCTTTTCTCTGGCTCTGTTCCATTGGCTGTTCTGGTGGCACAGCAGCACAATCTGATGGGGGTCACTGGTGGAGATGCTATGTCAGATATTATGTCAGGATGTTGCTAAGTGCTTGTGTTGGAAGAAACTGTGCTCAGTGGCTCCAACATTACAGGGCAACACTAGCTGTTAAAAGAAACACTAGAAAAAGAAGAAACAAGACTTCCACAGTTAATACATTCAAACAGATCCTATTGGTGGAAACGTGTTAGCAAGGTGACACACTTTTAGAGCCTAAAGGTTACTGCATAATTATGAAGAACATCAAGACTACTGAGCAAAATGTGAACTGGAGTGGTTCCTAATTGGAGGCATATCAGATATGGACAGGCCTTCTGGCATTTTGATCGAATGCCAGGTGAGCCATTCCTATAGCGCAGTTTGCCTGATGAAAAGGTCCTTTACTGCAACAAAGTAACCCTATCTAAAAATGACAGCAAGGCTGGATGAATTTATTAACTTGTGGTGATGTTATAGTTGTGTGTACCTCAGAGGATGATAATGTTAACGTGGACATAATATTTCTTAAAGTACAAGCATATTTTCTGTTGACGTTAAGATTGAAAGAGGTGCTCCTCAGCCAGGATCAGTTGTCAGAACGCTACTGATTTGGTGTAATATGCAAATGCTTGTTGCAAATTGACGTTAGTGTGGGATTGTTGACGTCCGATGTTCTTTGTTCTATATCATGTTCCATAGGTGGTTGCAAAAGCCAGGCTTCTGAAGTTCTGCAATGTCAAGAGGCCTAAGGAAACATAATTACAGGTGTCAAGACTCAAGGAAAGAAATGGGACGGTGTTTCCTGACTTGGACTCCTTTTGGCCTAAATCCAGATTCAACCAGGCTTACTATAGCAATATAGGGTTTAATAGCATTTTTGACCTTTTTAGCCTGACAGACTATCTTGCTATATTGGATGAATTGTGGTGCTGTGTCGTGCAGTACATTATTAGCAGATAAAATGTATTTAGTTGAACAATTTTCATTGCACTCCCTGTGCCATTGTACCAATTTGAATTCAAAGCAATAACTGTTTGCCCACAATTGTCCAACGGTTTGGGGTCACTGAGATATTTCCTTGTTTTTGATGGAAAAGCAATATTTTGTCCATTAAAATAACATAAACTTGATCAGAAATACAGTGTAGTTGTATTGTTAAGGTTGTAAATGACTATTGTAGCTGGAAATGGCAAATTCTCAATTGTGACGGTTAGGTAAGGAGAGGACCAAAACGCAGATAGGCAATCGTCAAATAGGTTTTATTTAACCTATCTACTTGCGGTAGTGCAACAACGTCGTCGTTTTAGAGGGCAAAATAAGATGGCAGTGAAACACAGTCACTGAAATTGTGCATGGTACTGATAGTCAACAGTTAGACAATAACTGTCTCCCGGCTCCGCTCCTCAGGGCCATACCCCTCCCACTCCACGAGATATTGCAGGCCCCCCCTCCGACGCCGGGAGTCCAACACCGACCGAACAGCAAAGGTGGGGGACCCATCGACGTCCAGCAGGGGAGGAGGAGCCGCCCGGATCTCATGCTCCTGGAGGGGACCAATCACCACCGGCCTGAGGAGAGACACATGAAACGTCGGAGTGATGCGGTACGTAACAGGTAACTGCAACCGATATGATACCTCATTGACTCTCCTCAGGACTTTGAACGGCCCCACATACCGCGGGCTCAGCTTCCGGCAGGGTAACCGGAGAGGCAGGTTCCGCGTGGACAACCAGACGCGGTCGCCCAGGGCATAAACCGGGGCGTCAGAGCGGTGGCCCCCCAGGTGGCGTCCGCCCCCCGGAACCAGTCCTCCACTGCCGGAACCGACGACGGTTCCGCGTTCCAGGGCCCCAGCGGAGGCTGATAGCCGAGGACACACTGGAACGGCGTGATGTTGGTGGAGGAACTGCGGAGAGAGTTTTGCGCATACTCGGCCCATGGCAGAAAGGCAGCCCACCGCGCCGGTTGGTCCATGCAATACGCACGCAGGAACCTGCCTACCTCCTGGTTAACCCTCTCAACTTGGCCGTTGGATTCGGGGTGGTACCCGGAGGTAAGGCTGACCGCGACCCCCAGCTTCCCCATGAACGCCTTCCAAACCCTGGACGTGAACTGGGGACCCCGGTCAGACACTATA